>JARQOD010006544.1:0-42437 GCA_033576555.1 Oophaga sylvatica | reverse complement strand
GTTCCCCTTATAAAATATGGTAATGGACGTTTTCCCCGAGCCCTGCTTTACCGTTTTTTGTTTAATGGTCCCCTGTAGATTATGGGAAAAAAATGTGTAGATGAAAAAGGGGGGCAGAGAGGGTTGAAAGCCCAGGGGCTTTGGTAGAAAAAGATCAAATGGGAAAAACGGTTTTTTAAATATAATTTGGGCATAACATTATGGTATTGTTTGGGGAAGTTTTTTTCTTGCTCCAACGCTCGCTGAGATTGCGAAAAAGGAGAAAGGATTTAACCCAAAGAGAGCCCCGGGCCTGTGTGTCGCAGAAAGCGAAGTACAGAGGCGAAAATGGTAATGTAGGGTCACTGATGGTTTCCTATTGTGTCCCCAAGGAGTGAAATGTTTTCTGGTGCAGGGCACCCATGGTTGAGGGACAAATTACCAAGCTGTGTAAAAAACCCCCCCATTCAGAACTGGGGGCCCTACACTTATGACTGTAGGGGGGGTGTAGAAGTGGTGAATAAAAAAAGGTACCGGTAGGCTTCTCAATTGGGGAGTGATGAGGAAAAATTACCCCGTTTGAAAAACCCTTGCTAAATAATGCTGTCGAAAATAATTCTATTTCGGGCTGGTCCTTGACCCCGTAAAATATAGCGGGGAAATGCCAGCAACTCGGTGGGGAATGGTGTCAGCAACCCCATGTTGGGGGACACACCCCCCGTCACCAGAAGCGGGGGGTTTTTTACGGGTTTTTCCCAAGAGTATCCCCAAGTGTTTAGAAGCACCCATTGATTTTGGGTAATTAAGGGAGTAAAATCTTTTATCCTTAAGGAGAAAACCCCCCATAAGGAGCGGTTGGCTATACCCAAGCCATTATCAGAAGGCTAAAGAAATTTTTGTGATTGAAGGGCCGGGGTGTAAGGGATGTTGAAACCCGGGGGCAGCCCCTCTGTTCGGAAAAAAGAAAGATGGTGTATGAGTGTGTGTGGTTTTAAAGGGAGGTAAAAACCGCATAAAAAACAAGGTGTCCCTTTAAAACCCGTTTTTGAGGAATCATTAGTGTTGAAAGGCAATCTTTTCTCCCTTGATTGATAGTGGTTATGGCAGTGGTGTGGTGAGGAGGATGTGGGGGGAAAAGGCTTTCCCCCACCCCAATGGGGTTTGTGAGTTCGAAAAAATGCGTTGGGCTCAGAGTGCCCAGGAAAAATTTTAGGAGTGATGGAGAACTGCTGGGATCTCAATTTTAAAAAACCGTGCTGTATCCTAGAGACGTCTTGTGTTTCCCAAAATTATGAGGTTTTATTAAAGCCCTGGCGAAGTATTCGAGCCCCGTCGGGGTAGGGATGAAATTAAAACCCTAAAAATGCCTTAAATAAAAAAGGTACATATTGGGGCACATTTCCGTTGGAAGGGGAAGTGCCCCGGCCCCCCGAAAAAGTATGCCATAAAAGGGGGAGCAAAAAAACCTTGGAAGTGGCAGTTCTGGGAAAAACGGGGTTATACAGGGTTCGTAAAAGATTCCGAAGAAGGCAGCCCCTTTACGGCCCCCTGTAGGACATCCCTAAAGAGCAGAAACCCCCTTTTTTTGGGGTGGAAACAGAACGGGAAGCATTAAAAAAGTGAAAGAGTCTTACGGGGTGATGAGATCAATATTGTTTAAGCAACGTTCCTGTTGTACCCCGACCCCAAAATGAAGGGTTTTGGGACCCAGTTTCGTCAGAAGAAAATGGCCAAAAAAAAAGTCACGATATGCCAGCAGAAAAAACTCAACCAACTAAAAGGAAACCCGGGAAAAATTTTTGCAGTTAAGCGGGAGTTTCTGGCGTGGTTGGGCTTATGAAGTTTAAGCTTATTGGCTCAATCGGTTCCTGCGTTTCCCGAAAAAACCCCCCTTTAAAACGAAAAAGGGAAAAAACCCCCAAAAGCTGGGTCCCATGGGCAGCGATGGATGGCTGGCCCCCCAACCCCCTTTTTATTAAAAAGTCGGGCGGAAAAAAAGAATGCTAATGTGGGGTTTTCCCCCGAATGGCATGCAAAAATACGGAAAAAAGAATCGGACGCCGGAAGAAATTGAGCTACCTCCCTTTCCCCTTTAAAAATGGGGGGGCCCCCACGAGATGGAAAACAGAAAGCTTTATGGTGAACATTAACCCTTTCCCTACAGCTGGAAAGGGGGGATCAGGAAAAGTGATCCAGTGGTCACCCCTCAGGAGTTTTTTAAGCGGGGGGGCCCCTTTTTTGGGAAAAGGGGATGCCCAAATGTAGAAGTCTGGGGAAAGGGGGGAAAAGGGGGGGTTTTTTTTCCTATACGTAAAAAGTTTTTGCAGGAGATAAAAAACCCAAAAAACCCATGGGGATGGTTGGAAATGTGGTCCCGGGCGGGCCCCCAAGGGTTTGGGGAAAGCTTTCCCACGATCAAGCAGGAATTTGGTGGAGAAAGCGGGGGGACCCTGAAAAATTTTCGGTTTAGGGGTAGGGATGGCAGTCCATTGAGGGTGGTGTGGAAACTTGGCCTGTGGTCTCAGAAGGAGGATAGGGTAGTCAAAAAGGCCCCTGCTTTTTTTCCCCTGGGATTGTGGCCCTGGCCCACGTCAAAATGCCCCCGAGATTGGATATCACCCCCCCGCCAGGGTGGACCTTTACCCCCGATTTCGGGGGGTTTTTCCTTTTTAAGGATGGGACCGCTGCGGCAAAAAAAACCCTTTCAAAAGTTTGAGCGAATGGGCCCCCGGAGAAAGTTTTAAAAACGACAAGGACCTGCTTTCGAAGCTGTTTTATTCAAGGAATTTTTTAAATGTACGGGTGCAAAAAAATTAAAAAACCCCCCCAAAAAACCTAAAAAAAACGTCTTTAAAAAAAAAATGAAAAATTTGTCTTGATTGTTGGCAAAAATTTTGGAAGAAGAAAGATGGCGGCTTATCCCTGTTTTGGGGGTTGATTGTAAAAACCCCTATACCTGTAAGTTCCCCGACTCCAGCCTTCTTTGAGAGCAGGCCCGGAAGTTAAAAGGATTTGACTTGGAGTGGTGCCCGGGGAGCGACGTTTAAAAAAAATGGGACATAAAGGGGAAAAAAGGCAGTACAGGGGGGGCCCCAATTGTGTAAAAGAAAGGCCCAAAAAAGGCCGAAAAAAAACAGGAAGAATTTAAAAAGTGCCCCTTAAAAGCCTTTGATGTGGGAAGTGGTATTAAAAAAAAAAGGGAAAAATGCACAAAAATTGGAAACCAGTGGGAAAAAAAAAACCCCTTTTTTTAAAGTTTCCCCAAATTTTGCCCAAAAAAAAAAAGTTTGTTTTTTTTTCAGTAAGGGGGGGGAAAAAAAAAACCACTGCCCCCGGGCCTTTAAAAAAATTTTTGCCCGAACCTTAAAGCTTTGTAAAAAAAAAACCCTGTCATAAATCAAGGGAAGGAAAGGAAGAGGTCATCACAGGATTGGGGGTTTTCCCCTGCGGATTGGCCCGAGGGGGAAGATGCAAAAATTTTGTTCGGTGTTGAAGTTTTACCCCCCCAAAAGGGAAGTTTCCTTTCCCTTTTCCCCCGTGGTGCCAGTTGGTCGTCGGAGTTACCCATTAAAAAAAAACCCCCAACTACGGAATCTCAAGAAGGTCTTTTAAAAAGGGGGGCCCCCCCATTTTGGGATCCCTGGTAAAGTAAATCCACCGCACCCATCGTACGTTGCAACCCTAGAAAGTTTGGGGCAGTTCGGGGGCCCCCGTTACGAGTGCAGAAGTCAAAATTAATATCCCTGAAGTACTCGTGTCAGAGCGAATACAAAAGGGAGTCCCCATTCGCCCCCCGCGAAAATTAAAAAAAAATTAATGGAAATTGAAAAAAAGTAATTTTATAGGGGTCTTTTCCTTATGGTGTCTTATAAGGAAAGGAGGTGAGGACGTGCCCCCCAGAATTTTTTTTGAAAAAAGTTGCACAAAAGGTCCCTTTAAAAAAGGTTTTTTCACACGAAGCCTTGACTTACCTTGAAAAAAAACCCCGGGTGGTTGGGCACGGGAGGGGTCGGGTTTCATAGTCTGAGCCCCCCACCCCCCCGTTGAAGGTTTGGTGGGGTTTCACAGAAATTCCCGGGTTTATTATATAAAATGTTATTTAATATTTTGTATTTTTTTTTTTTTAAGGGTTTTTTTGAACTTTTAAAAAACCCTTTTCCCCCGGATGGGGATTTAAAATTTTAAAATGTTTAATGCAAAACAAAATTGTCTTTTGTTTTTTCCCCCCCCGGGAGGGGCTTTTTTTTTCCCATGGGGAATGTTTTACCTTTGGTATTTAAGGTCCCAAAACCCCCGGGGGGATGGGGGGGGAGGAAGGTTAAGGGCACATGAATCACTATACTTCGGAACACCCAGCAGGGGTTAGAGGGGTGTTTTTTTTCCCAAAAGAGGTCTAGTGGGTTTTCTGAGGTAAAGGGGGGGGGAAAAGGGGAGTGTGTCTGGGAAAAAAGTTCCTGTCGATTCAGCGAGAAGTTCAGTGGGAGGCTGTACAGGTAAAAAAGTTCCCCTTTCCCCCTAGTCAGTGTGAGTTTGGGGGTTTTTGGAAGTCGAAAGGCCGTGGAAGGAAATCAAAAGTGCTTTGGTTTGAAGATTGCACTTGTCACGGTCCGGGGAGAAGCTCACTTTTTTTTTCAGCTAGGGGTTTTTAAAAGAACCGAGGTTACTGGATTGGTACCCCACCAAACTCGACCGGGGGAAGAGCCCCACGGGGGGACCCAAATTTAGCGCTCCCCCCCCAGAGATCTCGCAGCGTGGTACAAATTCCCCAGATAAGGGGCGTCAAATGTAAAAAAACTCCCCCCAAAAAAATTTTTCCCAAATACCCCGCCCCCCGGGCCCCACAGCCCAAAACCCACCCCCCCGTGAAAAACCCCTAATTCCGGGGCTGGTTGGGCCCCCTTGCCTGGAAACAATTGGGGTGGGGGTCGAAGAGGGTAGCAAAAAGTAAAAACAAAAAAAAGGTTAATTTTTAAAACCGGGGAAAAAGGTCCCCCAAAATGTGTGAAAGACGGGGAAAAAGGCCCAAATGCAAAAAAGCTGTGATTAAAATCAGGTTATTCCAAAATATTGTTTTCCCCAAAAACTTTCCGAGTTAAAATTGTATTGTTGTTTTAAAGGATTATGAATTGTTTTTTTAGCATTTTTGAGGTTGCACTTGCTTTTTTTCCAATTTTTCTCTGAAAAAAAACAAAACTTTGCTTGGAATTGGAAACGTTGTCAGTTTATAGAACACAAAGCAATTTACATTTTACTAAAAAACCAGAAAGAAAAAATCAGCAAACTGAAAATTTTTAGTGGCTTTTTTTTACCCGGTGTATTTCCCGGGTTTTTGGCATTCCCCCAAAGTTGATGTTGATCTCAGGCTTTTTTGGCCATACAGAGAAGAAGCCAACAAAAAAATTTTAATTTTTAGGTTTCCCCGGCCAATACCAAGACTCAGGCTTTTGCCAAAGCCCCCACTGTGAAGTGATTAAAAACACACCCTTTTGGGGGTCCCCTTTGGGGCGTGCGGGGGAAAAACGAGCGGGCCTCGTCAAACCGGGACTGCCCCCGGGCCCTGACCCCGGGGTGTGCGGCTGCAGATTTTTTGCATGAAGTCTGGTTGAGGCCCCCGGGGAGTGCCCGGGATTTTGCGAGGACTGCGGTTTTCCCCAAAACAAAAGTGGCCCCCCGGTTTGGTAATTTAATTGAATGCTTCCAAGTTTCCCCAAAACTAAACCCCAAACCCAAGCCGAAAATTTTAACCTAACACATGCAACCCCCAAATGCCCCAAATAAATGGGTTTTAATTTGGTTGTGGTATTTTCCCCTGTATGAATTACTTCAAAAAAAAAAAAAAAAAAAACTAAATTTTTTTAAAAAGCTTTTAAATGAAATCTTTTGTTTCGAAAATCGTTTTTTTTGCGTTAAGTTTCCCCAAAAAAAAAATCTGATGATGAGTCATTATTTTATTATAGGCTTAATTAAAAAAATGTTTATGTAGTTTTGTAAAGGGGTCTTTACGGGGAACTCACGGTTTTATCTGGGTTTTTAAATGCCATTTTCCCCGGGAAGGCTTAAAAACCATTATACTAGATTTTGTAAAAGAACACAGGGAAGGGGGGTTTTGGTCTAAAAGGCATAAATGAGGCCTTCTCATCATGGGGGGTGCACTTCTGCTTTTTCTAGGATTCCCCCTTTAAAAAATTAAAGCCATATGCCATAAAAATTTTCACATTAAAAAGTTGTTTAAAAAGGGTTTTCCCCCAAAAAAAGGGTTTTCCATTCAGAATTCAGTTTTTTGGTTGTAGGGAGACCGGGCTGGGGTACCTGTACTGAGGGGGGCCGGAAAAATGTTGAGGGTGCCCCCCGGGGGAAGGGGAAAAGAGAGGGGCCCCAAACCCCCTTTAAAAGGTACGAGTGGCAGGATAAAAGAAAAAGCGCACGTGGGGCCGTTTGGCGTGAAAGGAAGTGCGCAGCAGATGACCCGGGGGCTCCTTTTCCAGAGCACCAGGCGTGCCCAGGCTGATTTCCGCCCCGGGGGCCCCTGGAGCCAAGAGTGGAGGGTTTTTGCCCCCGGGAGTGAGATGACAAGCGGGGAGAAAGGGAAGTACGGAAAATCTTTGGGGCCTTCCCCCCCTTTGGGGGCCCCACCCACATGGCGAAAGGGCTTGCGGCCTGTTTGTTTGGGCCCCAAAAATTCATGGAGGGGGGGCTCGGGAAAAGGTAGGAGCCCGCCGTCGCCAAAGGGGAGCTTTTTTAAAAGGGGCCCCCTTGGGAATTTTTGGGGTTTTCCCTACTGAATCGGGGGGGATATCTGTGGTGGAGGGCAAAAGGCAAATAATTTAAAAAAACAAAACTGTATTGTTTGATTGTTTTTGTTTTTTCCTTTCCCCTTTTTTCCTGGGGGGATTAAATATTTGTTTTTAAATGAAAATTTTTTTAACTTTTGCTCTGCTTTACTGTATGCTCCACAACTTGAAGTGCGGAAAAAAGGCAAAAATTTTCATCAGTATTTTCCTCAAATAAAATTGGGCGTTTCATCGGGTTTTTGATCAAATTTTTCATCTTTTTCTAAAAGCTTTTTTCCTTTCCCCCATCAAAAAAGGAAACAGACCCATAACGGGTAGTTGTTTTGCCCCTTTCTTGGACAATGAAAAACCCGCCCCCAATTTTAAAAAACCATCACCCGTGGAAAAAATCTTAATAGTTTAATTTAGGTAGAGTTTTTATATATGGAGAAATTTTTTTTATAATGTCATCAGGCTTTTTTGCTATGAAAAAGCCATTTTTGCAGATTTTCACCTGTCGGGGGAAAAATTGAATACATTGAAAATTGTATGGATATTTAAAGGGTTTTTTCCTTATTCAAAAAAACCATTTTTCACTGTTTTTTGTTTATAATAAAAAATAATTTTTTTTTTTACGCGCCATTTTTCCCGATTTAATTATAAAAAACTCCTTTCCCAGTATGTTCGTGGGGTCAGCATGGCCCCCCTGGCGTAAAACCCCCAAATTGAGCGTTTCACTCCTTCCCTTGTGAAAACCTACAGGGAGGGAAAGGGTTTGACTCCCTTGCGCGGGGGGTTGGGGGTTAAAACCCCCCAAGGGAACCTACGGTGTACACAAAAAACGGGAATTTTTGCCAGCCTTTTCCCCTTGGGTAGCAAATGGGAAGTTTTAAAAAACCCCACATGGCCTTGGAATAAAAACCGCCTTTTAGTCATTCGTCCGACCCAGCCGCCCCTGGGTCCCTTTCACGGTTTCCCCTCCCCGTTTTTTGTAAAAAACAAGCCCTTAAAAAAGGTGGGAGCTTTTCAAGGTAATTCGGATTAATAGAGGAAAAATTCGGGGGAAACAACACAGCCCTTAAAGCAACCACCCCCGCCTTTTGATTAACTTCGGGTTTCACCCCCTAATCCAGAGGGGGTGGCAAAATTTTTAAAAAAAAAAATTGGATGAGGGGGGGGGGAACAAAAATAAAAAGTTTTTTACTTTTCCATGGGGCACCCCCCCCCAAACATTTGGTGCTTTTCTGGGTTTTCCCCCCCAAACAAAATGGAAAAAAATATTTCAATTTTTTTAGGTAAAAAAGGCACAAGGGGGCCCCCGGGGTTTTGGGGGTTTTATAGCGGGGGGTGGCGGGAAAAAGGGGAAAAAGGTGGGGGTTTGGGGGAAAAGGGGGGTTTTTGGTGAGGTAGCGGGGCCCCCGAGTGGGGCACGGGCTCCACTACCGCCCCGGAGGGGGGTGTTTTTCCCCCCCGGGGGCCCCGGGTTAAAGGGGGGGGGCACGCTGCCAAAAATCCTCTGCAGTAGCCCCGCTTTTTTTAAACCCCCACTTCTGGTTCCCCCCCTCGGAAATTTCCCCTTTTCCCCCGCCGCCGAAGGGTACCTTTTTTCCCGCTCTTCAGTGCCTTTTTTGGGGTTTGGGGTCAACCCTGGGCCAGAATTTTTCCTGGCGCCCATGCCTGCAAAAGGACATGCTCCCCCTTTGCTCATGGAAAAAAATGTGTTATTTTTTTTTTTTAACTGGTCCCCTTTTGGGGGAACCACTTTTTGTGGGTGGAGTTTTCCCCAACTCCCCCCCGTTCTTAGTTTCCCTTGCAGGGGGTCGGGGCCCCCTTCTTTGCGTGCCCTTTTGGGGTTTTGGGAAACAGCCCAAAAAAAGGATGTGGCTTGTCTAGGTATGATTCTTTTTTTTCGTCCTTTTTTTTTTTTGCTCATGATGTTTTTGTCAGTGTTCCCCCCCATCTTAAGTCCTTTCCCCCCCATCTTTAATTTTCACACCCCCTTTTTTTCTATGGTTTCTCCGTTTTAAATTTTGGTTTTTGGGGGACCCTCCCCGGCTACGCCAATTCAAAAAGGGGGCCAGGGTGGTTGTCGTGGGGAAATTTTTTAAATTTTCCCTATAAGGCCCCCTCCAGATGAAAAAACAAAACCCTTTTATTCTAGTGCGAAATTTTACTATTCGGGGGGGGAAAATCTCCGGGTTTCCCCCTTTTTGTTAGCTGTGATCCCTTTTGGTCCCAAAAATCATTTGTACCCCATGTTTTGTTAAAAAAATTTTTTTTAAAAATTAACATTGGACTTTCTTTACTTTGGAGAAAAAACCCCTTTTTACAGAGATTTTTTTTTTCCCTGTTCCGGCCCCCCCCCCTTTTTCTCTAGCAGCCCCCATTCCAAAAAATCTGGGCCCAAAAATTTTTTTTGCACAGTTTTGCCCCTCTGTTTTTTCTGTCCCCCCCCCTTGTTCACCCCCTTGTCCGGAAAAAATTGGGGGAAAAAGGGTTCCCCGGGAAATCCCATTCATTTTCCCCCCTGGTTTTAGCCCCGGATCTGTTTGGGGGAGATCATTTCCAGGGTGTGTTGTACTATTTAGGGGGGGGCCCCCCCTTATTTTTTAAAGTTTTTCCCACGGTTTTGTTTGCCCCCCACTGCCCCAAACCCCTGCCCTTGGGCGGGCCCCCGGTTTTTTTTTCTAGTGGGGAATTCCCCTGACAAACCCCCCTTTTCCCCTGTCCCCCCCCCTTTCCCCATTATTTAAACCCCACGGGGGCTGTTGCCCCCTGCTATTTATGTGTTTCTATCACTAATGTGCCCCCTCTATTTCCCATATATCCTTACTATAATTTTTTATTTCCCCCTATCCTACAAACGTACATAACTCAAAAAAAAAAAACATTAAATTTTAAATTTCAAAAAATTGGAACACACTTTATTTATCCCCCATGGGGTTTCCCGCAGAGGGATTTTGGGAAAACGGCCGGGGGGACAAGGGGGTTCCCCTTTTTTCAATTTTTGGGGGACAGTGAGATAATGTATTTAAAGGTGCGGAATATGATGTGTATAAAAAAAAAAGCTAATAAAAAAAAAATTTAGGGGGCTGTGCGCTAATAAAGCCATAAAGTAATTTGTTAGTTCCATTTTTGCCCCATTGCCACCTAGTTGTGTTTTGGCTATGGTTTTTTTTTTGGATCAGGTGATTGTACCCCCCTTTTTTTCCCCACCTGCCCCTTTTTCCTTGGGGCATCAGTGTTAATGTTTAATTCTGGCTAGGAGTCTTGTAGCGTGTGTAAAATTTTTGTGCGTACTGGGGGTCTTATTTTTGCTTGCTTAATTCTTGTTTTTTTTTGGGTTTTTGCCCCTCCCTTTTTTCCTCTGGGGGGTTACGTGTTTTGTTTTCCCGCCTAGGTTTTTTGGGACCCCTTCCCCCCCTGGGTCTTGCTTGAGTTTTTACCCGGATGCGGTGGTTTTTTAAAAAGGGGAAGGGTCCCCCGCCCCTCGTTTGGGGTTGAGCCTGCCCCACGCGGGGGAAAAATATCCCCGTTTATTCCTGAAATTGAGCCCCAAAAAGAATGCCCCCTGCACATAAAAAAAAAAAAAAAAAAGGAAAGGATATTTTTTTTTTCCCCCGGGTCCTTAATATGCCGCACCCCAAAAACTTACTAACACTTGAAAAGGGGTTTAAAAAGAAGGTAGCCAGCCCCGAAACCCCCGAGAAAATTTTCCCCGGAGTACCCTGTGCGGGGCCCAAGGGGATACTGAGTTTTTTTTTGGTAAACAAAGGAATTTTTTATGTTTTTAAAAAGTTTGTTTTTTTTTTTTTTTTGGTTTTGGCCCCCCCCTCAGGGGGGTGAATAGTGGGGGGGGTTTTTTTGTCTTTGTTGCAAGTGTTTCCCCAAAAAACGGGGGGTTTTTTTCCCCTCTAAAAACCTTGTTTGCTCGTGAAGCATTTTTTTTTCCCCGGGGGTTGTTTATGATGATCTGGTTTTGAAAAAAAACCCCGGGGGAGAGCTTTGGGGCAGCCCTTTAAAAGGGTATTGGTGTGCTGAGAGGTATTGTACCCGTTCAGTGAGGTGCAGGTTCAGGGGAATGGGCCCCCGTCAAAAATTTTTCAAGTTTTGCACCTGTTTTTTGGGGAAAATTTTTTGCCCCGGTTTCCTGTGGTAGAAGAATTTTAGAAAAGGGCCCAATAATGAAAAAGCCTTTTAATGCTGGACCAAGTTTCAGGATTCCCCCTCGACGCGAGGAGCCAAAGGGAATTTTGGGGGTGCCCCCTTTTTGTTCCCCGGAAAAAAGGAGGGAGGTTCTTTAGGGGTATGCTTGAAAATTGTGGAAAACGATCATTTGTTTAAGAATGCGGGGATAAAAAAAGAAAAGAAAAAAAGGTCAGTAGGGAACACCCCCCTATTTTTTGCTTTTTTTTTTTTGCGGGGTTTTTTTTTTTTTTTGGAAAAATTTCCCCCTATCGTGGGCTCCAAAATTTTTTTGGGGATGGTGGGGTTGTGGTTCTCATGAATTTGATTGATCAACAATTTTTTAGAAAAATTTAAAAATTTGATTTGCCCCCTTGTTTATTCCTTTTCTGGGTTTTGGCTATTGATAATTCCCCCGGTTTGGAGCGTGTCTCGAAAGGTCCGGGGTTTCCCCCTTTTTTTTCCCCTATGGACATAGGGGGGCTTTATTGTTTGTACTTGACAAATTGTGCCCCCCGCCCCGGGTTTTTTTTGGGTTTAAAAAAAGAAAAAAACCTTTGGTGGATGTCATTGGTTTATAAAAGGGCTGGTGTTGGGGGGGGTTTTTGGTAAATGTTGTAAGGGGTTACATTGCTGTGTTTTTAAAAAAAGAGTACCTGAACCCTTCAGGTTTTTTTTGGGGAAGGGTTTTTTAAAAAAATAAAACGCAAGTCTACCACCCCCCTAGAGATTACCCATTGCGCTATTGAGTTCGTCCCAGTGCTACACCCCCCAAGAGTTTTTAAAATTTTAAACTAAAGTTTTCCCCAGAGGGAGGCCCTTAAAAAAGGGAAAACCCCCGACTTTTTTGGGGTGCGGTACTAAAAGACATGTGGCAAAAAAATTCAGTTGCAAATAATTCCCCATTTGTTTAACCAGTAACGGAATAAGGGTTCTCTAAATTGACCTTTTGGGGTATAATTTTTTGGGGTAAAGGGGGGCGGAATGGAACCCCTTTTAAATTAACCCCCGGGGGGTCTTTTTTAATGTCTGGGGTCCCCTTTTGGGGCCCTTAAAAAGGCCTGCATTTTTTAAAAAAAATTTTTTTTTAAAGACATTTGAACCCCCTTTTGAGGAGTGTTATTGTTTTTTGGTGATTTTTGATCTTTTTTCCCCGATTGGGTGCATTGGAGAGAGTCACGGTTCTTCTTTTTTTAGTGAAAACAACCTCTTTGTTTAAATTGGAGAAGTGGAATGTGGTGCAAAAATTTTTTTTTTTTTTGGGGGGGTTTTGGTTCCAGTGGGGGGGTTTTAGAGGGCCCCCCGTGAGGTTAGGTTTTACTTTTTTTGGCCCCGGCTGAATTTTTAAAAAATTTAAAAGTTTTTTTTTTGGTTTTTGGAAAAATTCTAGAAAATATAAAAAAAATTTTTTGTTATCGCTCCCTAAAAAGGATCTCACCAAGAAGGGTTTAATCCCCCCAAAAGGGCCCCTTTTGGCAGGGAGGTTTTGAGAAATCAAAAAGGGGGGTTAGTCCCCTCAAATTTTTTTCCGGGAAAATAAAAAACATTTTTTAGGGTTTTTCCTTTTTTCAGTTTTGGGGGGGGGGCTGGGCCCCGGGGGGAGGGATGGGGTGCTTTCCCCTTCCTTTTTTTCTAAAAAAATTTTTGGGGGGTTACTCCAAAAATTTGGTTCCCCAAAGTTACTGGGGATTTTTTTTGGTTTGGGTTTTTTTGGAGGGGGGTGCCTACGGTTTTTTCCCGACATAAAAGGGTTTTTGGGGGGTAAAATTTTTTTTTTTGGGGGCCCCCGGGGGTTTTTTGGGTTTTTTTTTAATTTTTTCCGAACTTTTCCCTTTTCCCCCCAAAAAGGGAAAAGGTGGGTTTTCTTTTTCCCTTAAAAGGGTTTTAAAAAAAGGGGTTGTTTTTGGGGAGGGGGGTTTCCCCTTTTTTTTCCCCGCCCCTTTTTGGGTTTAAAAAGGGGGGTTTCCCCCGGGGGATTGGAAATTCAGGGGTTTGGGGAAAGGGGGGTTTTTTCTTTTTTCTGTTTTCCCTGGCTTTTGGGTTTGGGGGGGGAAAAAAAAAAGGGATGGGTTTTAAAAACCCCATTTTGCTTGACCTGGCCGCCTCCCTTTATTTTTTGGGGGTGGTTTTTTGGGCCCGTGTTTGGGGCCCTGGTGGGGGGCCTTTTGCTTTTTGTTTTTGATTTGGGGTTTGCCGTTTCGGTTTTTTCCCCCTTTTTTTTTTTTCTTTGGGGGGGTTTTTGGGGGCCCCCGGGGCTTTTTTTGGGTGGGGGTTGTCTTTTTTTTCCCTTTTTGGGTTTTCTTTTTTTGGTCCTTTTTTTTTTTTGTTTTTTTTTCTTTTTTTTGTTTTGGGTCCCCCCGGTTTTTTTTTTTGGTTTGGGGGCCCCTTTTTGGTTTTGGGGGCGGGTTTTTTTTTTTTGGGGTTTTTTCTGGGCCGGGTTTGGGCCCCCCTTTTTTTTTGCCCCCGGGTTTGCTTTTTTGTTTTTTTTGGGGCCTTTTTGTCGGGGTTTTTTTCTCCTTCCCCTTTTTTTGCTTTTTGTTTCCTTGCCCCGGGCGGGGCTTTTTTTGGGTTAGCCCCCTTTTGGGCCCTGTTTCTTTTTTCCCCCGGTTTGGTGTTGGCTTTTTTGTTTTTCCCTTTTACCTTTTGGGGGTTTCCCCTTTTCCTTTCTTGGGTTTTTTGGGCTTTTGGTTTTTCCCCCTTTTTTTTTTCGGGGTTTTTGCCCCTTTTTTTTTGTTTGGGGCCATTCCTTTTTGTTTCTTTTTTTTTTCCTGTTTTTTTGTTTTTTTTTACCCAGCTTTTTTTTGGTTTGGGGGTTTTGGGGGCCCCTTTTTCCCCTTTTTTCTGGCCGGGGTCGGGTTTCTTTTTTTTTTCCCCCCGGCCCTTTAATTTTTCCCCCCGGGGGGGGGGCCCCCCAAAACCCCCCCCCTTGGGGAAAAAAAGACTGAGCTGGTGCTGTCAATTTTTATATATCTATGGGGGTGTTTTAAAGTGTGGGTGAGTGAAAGGTTATTGAGATTAAATGTTACCTTTTTCCCCCCAAACTCCGGGTATGTTTGGGGCCTTCACCCCCCGGGGCAAGCAGCTTGGGTTTTTTAGTTGGGAAATAAAATCCTAGGGAAAAAAACCCGAATTTGCACCAACAAAAACCCCCCCCTTTTTGGTAAATTTTTTGCCCCCAAAAAATTTGGGGGGGCTTTGTTGGTGAATGTCTGAGTCTTGTTGGGGGGATCAGGGATTTTGGGGGGGGCTGAAAGTTTTCGGTCGAAAATTTCTCGTGGCCGGGGGGGGGATAAAAATCTTAAAAAGGGGGGGGTCATTTTCGGTGTTTCACTGGTCGAAAAAAACCCCTCATGCCCCGGGGGGCCCCCATTTTTGTTCCCCTTTTGGGGTTTTTGCCCCCGGAGCTTTTGAAAAGGGTTTTATCACCCATCTGCCCGTTTCCCAAGGTTTTTTTGTCATTGGGTTGTTGTGGGGGGGGGGTTTGTAAGATGTGTATTTTGGGGGTTCAATTTAAAAAAAACCCCGCGCCAAAAATTTTGTAAGGAAATAGTTAGAAATCCCTGGTGTTCCCCCCGGGGGGTTTTTTCCGAAGGGCCCCAAATTTGTGGCTCGTTTCTGGAGTGTTTTTTTTTACGTTAAAGGTTTCATTTGTTATTTTATGGTTATACCCCGAGCCCCGTGGACGACTGAAAGGAAAAAAACCCCGGACTTTTAGCGTTTTGAGATGTTTTTGTAGCAGACAATCAGGAGATGGGTGGAAAATTTTTCCCCCCTAGCCGAGTTTGTTTAATAATTACTTTGCCTGGGCCCCGGGTTTTTCCCCCTTTTTTTTCTGTACAGGGGGGACCTCATCTTGAGGATGTCTCGGCCCAAAGCAATTAATTTTTTTACAGGGATTTGATAAGGGGCCAAGGTATGGGGACCCGTAAAAGGGGGGGTTGTTAGTACCATTCATTTGCCCATCCCCCCTTTGGTGTTTTTTTTACTGGTCTTTTCCCCTGGTGCTGGGCTTGCCGTGGTAGGTGATTGTATCACCCTTTATTACCCTGCCTCCCTCCAGTATTTTGCGGGGCATCAGTGTTAATCGCTATAGTTTGGCTAGGAGTCTTGATAGTGTGTGTATATTAGTGCATTTATGGGATCTTTGTTTGCTTGTTAATTTTTTTTTTTCCCTTTTTGTTTCTGAGTTTCCCTTTTTTCCTTTTAGGAGGTTACCAGTGTTTTGTTCCAGTCCCTAGATCTTTCAGGGATCCCTTTCCCCTCCTGAGGTCTTGCTTGAGTTTGATGGGGTGTCGGTGGGTCTATTCGCAAGGGATGGGTCGTCTGCCCCCATCGTTGGGATCGAGCCTAGTCCCAGAGCAGGGACAGTCATCCCCCGCTTTTATTCCTGAGTTGCACACCCATAACAATTTCTATGCTCTTGAAAATAATTGTTTTGAAGTTGAGTTTTCTGCAGATTTCATATGATTCTTTTACCATTAAATTTGATGTAAGATAACTTTCTATTAAATTGGGAGAAGTATTTACATGCTCAAAAAAATAAAGGGAACCTCAAATAACACATCCTAGATCTAAATGAAAAAGAAATTTTTTTTGAATATTTGTTCGTACAAAGTTGATGTGCTGTCAACTAATCACACAAAATCATCAATGGAAATCAAAATTTTTGAACCCATGGAGGCTGGATTTGGAGAGACCCCCAAAATGAAAGTAGAACAAATCAAAATGAAAATCAAAACACAACAAATTAAGTGGAAACAAGCCAAAATGATGTCAGTATTGTGTGTGGCCTCCATGTGCCTTATGACCCTCCCTACAACATGGGTGTTGTGAAAGTTTTGGAGAGATTCGGAGTTTAAGCCCTTCTTTGTTGCTGAGGGTTTTTGAATATGTTGAATACCAAGAGGTCCCTACCCCGCAGATAAAGAGTGGGTGTCAGGTGGTACTGATGGCCTGATATAAGTGATGTCTCCCATGATCCTCGGGTGTCAATTGTGCTTCCCGGTTAGTTTGGAATTTCAGCTTGCTTTCCTGTGTTCCCGCTTGTGTTCAGTTTAAATCTCTTTGTTTTTTTTTACTGTGGTTTGAATTCTTTGCTTTTTGTGCATTGTTTTTGTCTTCAGCGGGTCCTATGGGGGGCTTGGTGGTCCTTCGTTTTTTTTGTATTTTTTCATTTGCTCAGTTTTTTGTGTTTTTTTGTGGGTAGTACGTGTCCACTCCAGAGAGCTGATATAGGTGGTCGAGACAGTGTGGTTCAGGTTTTTGGATTCAGAAGTGTTGGAGTTTTTCCCGTGTTTTTTGGGTTGCAGAAAGTATTCTTCCCTGTCTCCTTTTAGACAGTTTTGGGCCCAGCGTTTTGTCAATCTATTTTTCTGTCTGTGTTCGTATTTTCATTTGTCTAACCGCCATTATATGTTTGGGGGCTTCCTATCTTTTGGGGTCTACTCGGGGCAGTTAGTTTCCCCTTTCCATTTCAGGGATGCTTTCTCCAGCTGTGCCGAGGGTCAGGACCACCGTAGGTACGCTCCACGGGCTTTTGTTGTGCGGTTAGTTTAGGGGTTGCAACCTATTACTTTCCAACCTTCTGGTGTTAGGCTGCCCCTGGTTTTTTTGCTCCTCCCTCCTCAGCTACCATAAATAACACCTGGGCATGCTCCTGATGAGGTTGCGGTGTTCTTGAGGGATCTCCTCCCAGCCTGGGAGTAAAGATCAGTCAACTCCTGAAAAAAGTCTGTGGTGCAAGTGCACTGGGGATGGAGCAAGCCATGCTGTCCCAGATGTGTCAATAGATTGGGTTGGGGAATGGGAGGCAGTCCATAGCTTCAATTCCTTCTCTTGCAGGAAATGTGACACACCCCGCCACTGAGGTCTGGCATTGTCCTGCGTAGTAGGAACCAGGGCCAACCACACCGATATGGTCTCACAAGGGGTCTGAGGATCTCATTCAGTACCTAATGGAAAGTCAGGCTACCTCTGGTGAGCCATGAAGGGCTGTGGGCCCTCCAAAAATGGCCCCCCCAAATTACTGCCCCATGCCAAAAAACCGGTCATGCTGAAGGATGTTGCAGGCAGAGATCGCTCTCAAACGGCATTCCGACTCTGTCACGTCTGTACATGTATGTACTGAGTGTGAACTGCTCTCATCTGTGAAGAGCACAGGGAGCCAGTGGTGAATTTGCCAATCCTGGTGTTCTCTGGCAAATGCAAGTGTCCTGCCCCGGTTGTTGGGCTGTGAGCCAACCCCATTGTGGACATCAGGCACTCAGACCTTTCCTATGGAGGTCGGTTTTCAAACCGTTTGTGAGACACTTGCACATTAGTGGCCTGCTGGAGGTCATTTTGCGGGCTCTAGCAGGGGCCCCTTGTTCTTACTTGAAAAGGAGAGGTGTGGTCCTGCTGTGGGTTGTTGCCTCCTCGGCCCTTCCACATCCCCTGGTGTACTGGTTTGGTCTCCTGGTAGCGCTTCCATCTCTGGACATACGCTGACAGACCCCAGCTCCCTTCTTGCCACAGCTTGCATTAATGTGCCATCCGGGATAAGCTACATACCTGAGCAACTTCTATGGGTTGTAGACATGCTCATGCTACTGTACAGTACCTCTAAGGATGAGAGCAATGACAAAATGCAAAAGTGACCAAAGCAATAGCCAAAAAGGATGAGAAAAGGAAATGGTTTTGTGGTCCCCCCCTGCAGAACCACTCCTTAATAGGGGGTGTTCTTCCTAATTGGATCATTTCTCCCTGTTGTCTGCAGGAAAAAATTGATTCACAATCGGTGGTTGCTTCATAACTGGACAGGTTGATTTTGCGAAGTGTATTGACTTGGAGTTTTATGTGTTGTTTAGTGTTCCCTTTATTTTTGAGCAGTGCTATTTATATATATTTTATATAATATTTATTTTTATAATACACGTACAGACAAGTTTGGACACCTTTCTTTTTTAAAGATTTTTTTTTATTTTCTGACTATGAAAATTGTACATTACATGAAGGCTCAAAACTGTGAATTAACAATGTGGGAATTTTATACTTAACAAAAAAATGTGTAACAACTGAAATTATGTTTTTTTCTAGTTCTTCAAAGTAGCACCTTTTGCTTTGATGATGTTTTGGTGATGGTGATGTGGAGGCCAGGTCATCTGGCGTAGCACCCGTCACTTCCCCTTTTTGGTCAGTAGCCCTTACACAGTGGAGGTCAAGTCCTGTTGAAAAAAATGATGGTCCAATAAACGCAAATCGAAGGAATAGCATGCTGCTGCAAGATGCTGTGGTAGCCATGTGGTTCGTATGCCTTAATTTTGAATAAATCCCCAAACAGTGTCACCAGCAAAGCACCCCACACCATCACACCTCCTTCTCATACTTCCGGTGGGAACCAGGCATGTAGAGTCCATCCATTCATCTTTTTGCGTCGCACAAAGGGGGGGTTTGACCCCCAAAACTAAATTTGCATCATCAGACCAAAGACAGATTTCCATGGTTATTGTCCATTCCTTGTGTTCTTTAGCCCAAAAAGTCTCTTTGCTTGTTGCCTGTCCTTAGCAGTGGTTTCCTAGCATTTTTTTTACCATGAAGGCCCGCGCCAAAGTCTCCTTTTTAAAGTTGTTGAAAAGAGGGTCTGTGCTAGAACTCTGTGTGGCATTGACCTGGTCTCTAATTGAGTGCTGTAAACTGCGATTTTGAGGCTGGTGATCGATTTTAAAATTTTTCTCAGAAGAGAGGTGATCTTGGTCTTCCTTTCCTGGGGGGGGTCTTGTGAGCCAGTTTCTTTGTAGCGCTTGATGGTTTTTGCAATCCCTTGGGGACACTTTCAAAGTTTTCCCAAAATTTTTGGACTGATGACCTTCATTTCTTAAAGTAATGATGGCACTTGTTTTTCTTTACTTAGTGCTTTTTTCTTGTAAATACAAATTTAACAGTCTATTCAGTAGGACTATCAGTGTGTATCCACCAGAATTTGCACAACAAACTGATGGTTCAACCCCATTTATAAGGCCAAAAAATCCCACTTATTAAACCTGACAGGGCACACTGTGAAGTGAAACCATTTCCGGTGACTACCTCTTGAAGTCATCAACTGAATGCCAAGAGTGTGCAAATGCAGTCTCAAAGCAAAAGGTGGCTACTTTGAAGAAACTAGAATATAAGACATAATTTCAATTGTGCACACTTTTTTGTTAGTATATAATTATTCATAGTTTTGATGCCTTCGTGTGAATTTACAATTTTCATAGTCATAAAAATACAGAAAAATCTTTAAATGAGAAGGTGTGTACAAACTTTTCTTCTGTACTGTATATATATTTATATATATATATTTATATGTATATATATTATATATTTATATATGTGTGCGGCGCCTGAGGGTCCAGTCGCACACAGAGAAGTTGCATCTCACCAGAGGTGTGACACCTGACTCTCAGGTAAGGAGGAAGCACCCCATTGGACTCATCACGATCCACCACATCATGCCAGTGCTGAGCATCAGGCTGGTTAGAAAGGTTGTAGAAGTGGGTGGGTGGAGCCAGTTGCAGCATGAGGCAGCAGCTTGTTAGTCTAGAGTTTCAGTTTGAGACAGGCAGGCAGTAAGTGAGTATGGCCTGGCCTGCAGCTCCTTTGAGTTCACCTTGGGAGCCGTGCTGAGAGAGCGAACGGGTCCTGGGCAGAGACGATCTCACAAGTCGTAGCCCATTGCAAGAGGACCAGGCGACTTCAGGGAACGGTCCCTAGGCTAGCTGGAAGGCTTCAGGTCTGTAGTAAAACCGTAGGCTTGGTCACTTCAAGTGGCATTGCCGTAGCCGCCATATCTCACCAGGAGGCAGCTAGTGGTCAAGTACATGCAGGCAACGGGGTTGTTCTTCGATCTTTGAGACATGAGAGGGGAGTGCCGTGCCGGAGACATGGGTCGAAGCTGTGAATTGAAAGGGCCTATACTGCCTTGTCTGGGGCTCTGTAGGTGGCGGAGTGCAAGAAGGAGAGGGGGGTATGCACTGATAAGTGAAAGACCGGAAAGGAACATAAAGGGAGTCTTTGGGAGTGTGACCAATCTACCTGGGGTTGCTGGAGTACTCACTGGAAGGACACAGTGCCCGGCTGGGAATCTGTATTACCGGTGACAGATGTGAGTAAACCCTTGAAACTGCAACAGAAACTGTTTTCCTGATTATTCAGCGACGCACACTCCACTCTGCACATTCCTCTGCCCATTGCTTTATCTTACATCTATCTGCCCTGGGAGAAACAGTCTTACCTGTAGAAGACTTATCATCTAGCTGCACAACAATCCCTTCCAGAGGACCGCACAGCAGCGCTGGTCACCCTGACCAGGTACTACAGGTGGGTCACGACAAAACTACGAACACTAATCCCTGTAAATATCCCCCATCTATAGTGAGGCCCAGGGCAACGGACCGTAGCTGCAGCTACCGTGACATCCCCATAGAAGTCGACGGTCTCGGTGCCAAGTTCCCAAGGCCCTGGCGGGCGGCTCATTTTTGGCGTCACTAACAGGATTCTGAAGCTCGTGAAACGCGAGTTCCTGTGTGCCTAAATTGACTGTTTTTGTGCTAAAGACTGTATTTGCTTCTTTGTGACTTTGCCGCCATTTACCGCCATTTTGCCGCCTTATTCGCACCACGAGGCGCTGGTGAAGAAGGAGGGCGTGCTTTCGTGGGCGTGCGCTCCCTTGAGGCGTGAAAGAAATGCCCGCCTACTCTAAGGCGGCGTCACACTAGCGGTTTGATGCGAGTTAGCGCACGATTACTCGCATCAACACCCGGCACGGCGCCGTCTGGACCAGATGTGCGGCGGCATAGAAATACTGCAGCCGCCGCACTCTGGTCCGAGAGCGGGCGGCCGTGCCAGGTGTTGATGCGAGTAAGTCGTGCGACTAACTGCATCAAACTCGCTAGTGTGACGCCGGCCTAAGTGTTTACTGCACTAACCAGACATGTCCATCAGCAGGGAAATCCACCTCTGGTCCCAAATGGAGTGAAGAGGAGGAAAAGAAAACCCCGCCCCTTAACAGAGAGCGGGACACTCCTGATAAAGAAGATCTCCCCAGTGAGCCTCCCGTGCTGCAGGAAGATGTCTGCACCCTTCCTGACCCTGCTGCAGACGCCGAACTTAGCGGAACTGGCCCGGCACCAGGCGGAAGCCAAGAACATGGAGCGGAGCTGAAAAGAGCTCATCTCAGCCCAGACCAGCGCTGGAGCTGCAGCGCTCGCTGGAGCGTCCCCTGCTTGCCGAACCTGGAGCCGAGGAGAATCCCTGCACCGCTATGACATCACGGGAGGTATCCGGCCCCGCGGAAGAATCAGTGGCAGGTCCTCTCCCCACGCAGCTACAGGTGAGCCGGCAGGCCGCCAGCGTCCCCAGAGGAGAAAAGGCCTTCGGCCTAGAGGACCAGAGTGAACCGGCTCTGCAGGTAAACGGCGACGATATCACTGCTGCAGCTGATGCACCCTGGTGGGAAACCTGACCCCCCCACAGCCCAGTGCACACCAACCACATGGACACCAAGTGGTGGGTCGATGACCCTGGTGCTAGGTACTGTGCCATGGACAGGAATTGGTCCTGTGCTAGCACAGCCAACAGGTGTCGCCCAGAAAGTAAATTTAATAACCGGACAGGGTCCACATTAACTGTAAATAGTTTTCTGTGTGATTTTATTGCTTTGTCAATAGTATTTTTGATATGTTTTTCTAATATGTTTTCGTCTCTGAACTGTGTGGCTGGGACTCTGCCAGCCCAAAAACTCTCTGTTATAGTTAGCACTTCGGTGCTCATCTTGGTTTCACTTAATTACCTCAGGTTTAAAACCCGTTTGGTGTGGCCAAAGTGGGTTGCTACAGAGATCCAGAAAAAGTCTTGCAGCCCACCAGGACCACCATTGGAGGTTTGGAGCGGGTCCCTCACAAGTTATATGTTTACTTGAACTTTGAAGTCAATATTAAAAGTGTTTTCTTGCAACGTTTTACCTGAAGTGCCTCCCTTAAAGGGTGATGGGTTTGAAAATGTTTTACTGTTTGCTAGCATTCATTAAAAATTTTGTATGTTTTTATGTAACATCTTTACTCTATTAAGCCCGGGAGTGCTGTGTTTAACCAGGGGGGAATTGTGGCCCTGAGGGTCCAGTCGCACAGAGATGTTGCATCTCACCCAGAGGTGTGACACCTGACTCTCAGGTAAGGAGGAAGCACCCCATTGACTCCCATCACCCGCATCCACACACATCTATGCCAGTGCTGAGCATCAGGCTGGTTAAGAAAGGGTGTGTAGAAGTGGGTGGGTGGAGCCAGCTGCAGCATGAGGCAGCAGGTGTTAGTCTGAGTTTCAGTTTGAGACAGGCAGGCAGTGAGTGAGTACTGGCCTGACCTGCAGCTCCTTTGAGTTCACCCTGGGAGCCGTGCTGAGGAGCGAACGGGTCCTGGGCAGAGACGATCTCACAAGTCGTAGCCCATTGCAAGAGGACCAGGCCCGATTCAGGGAAGGTCCCTAGGCTAGCGGGAAGGCTTCAGGCTCTGTTTATTTAAAACTGTAGGCATTGGTCACTTCAAGTGGCATTGCCGTAGCGCCATAATTCACAGGAGGCAGCCTAGTTGTCAAGTACGTGCAGGCAACGGGCGTTGTCTTCGATCTCTGAGACATGAGAGGGAGATGCCGTGCCGGAGACATTGGGTCGAAGCCTGTGAATTGAAAGGACCTAATACTGCCTTGTCTGAGGGCTCTGTGGTGGCGAGTGCAAGCAGGAGAGGGGGTAGAACTGATAAGCGAAAGGCGGGGGAAAGGAACATAAAGGGAGTCTTTGGGAGTGTGACCAATCTCCCTGAGGGTTGCTGGAGTACTCACTGGAAGGACACAGTGCCCGGCTGGAATCTGTATTACCGGTGACAGACTGTGAGTAAACCCTTGAAACTGCAACAGAACTGTTTCTGATTATTCAGCGACACACACTCCACTCTGCTATTTCCTCTGCACCATTGCTTTATCTTACTTTCTTTTGCCCTGGGAGGACACAGTCTTAACTGTAGAAGACTTATCATCTAGCTGCCAACACCATCCCTTCCAGAGGACCTGCACAGCAGCGCTGGTCACCCTGACCAGGTACTACAGGTGGCGTCACGACAAACTACACGAACACTAATCCCTGTAAATACTCCCCATTTAGTGAGCGCCCAGGGCAACGGACCGAGCTGCAGTACCGTGACATCCCCATAGAAGTCGACGGGCTCATGCGAGTCCCCCAAGGCCCTGGCGGGCGGCTCATATACTTAATTTTATTTTATGTATTATATATATACCCTTTTACTGACTAGTGCAGTCTAAGAATTATTCACCTCCTCAAACCCCCTGAATTCCTCAAAAGAACTTCCCGTACAAATAGGTGTGTCACACATGCATTGGCTACATCAGATGTGCCTTAGATTAAAACACAGAAAATACCTGAACTGGTAGGGTTTGTTGACTGTCTTTGATTGCTTTTTTTTTTTTCATTTTCCCCTTTGTTATTTAATTTTGTGTGTATGTGTAATGAGCAAAGTAACATACTCATGTGTCGCGTTTTCAGCGGCGTTCCAATACCATGCGACTGCATTTGTGACCCTCAAATCACACAGAGTCTGCAGCATGGATTGCAGGTTTACTACAGCAGAAAATGGTGACCAGTGAATATGTTACTGTGCCCATATACACACATGATTACTAACAAAGGGGGGAAATTGAAAAAATCACTGCACTGGTCCTGTAAGAATTACTTGATAAAATAAAAAAAACAACATCATAAGTTTGACATCACCGTAAACAAGTTGCTGGGTCATTTTACCACTCAATTGGAACAGAACCGAAAAAAACCATCAGATTTGCAATTTTTTCGTGACTTCACACGCTTAGAATTTTTTCCCTTTTCCGGTACCTTTTATTGTAAAATAAATGGTGTCATTTAAACCTACAATCAATTTGGTACGTGGACAAAATAATAAAAAAATGATAGCTCTTGAAATACAGAGGGGGAAAAAGCAAAATGGAGAAAACAAATTTTGGCTGCAACAGGAAAGGATTGAACACCATTACAGCAAGAATAAAATGAATGAAAAAAGAAGAAAATTATTTACTTGGGGAACATATTATTTCATTTTTTTCTACCATTTTCAATGCATGGCTCGGGTCCACAATGCTACACTTAGGCAGGTGCCACTACTGCTTGCCTCTTCCCGCACAGGTGTAGTTGCTAAACCCTGTTCTTCATGGCCCAGTGCATCAACAACTAAATAACTACTTAAATTGCTTTTTAAAATAGGTGCACTCCATCACGGTTCCAGCAGGTTAATTGGATTTCTATTAATTTTGGGAATCATTAGCAGAACATGGTAGTTTGAGCTGTCTACAGGGGGGCGGAAAATAGGCAGCTGTGAGGAGCCCCCAAAACCTGGGCTGCGTTGGTGAAATGAGGGCATCTTTTAAAATTAAGGGGGGTTTTAAATTGGGTTGGTGGGTGTATGGGGGAGGAACGTTAGGAGGGGGGTTTCTTAGGGGGGGAATGTGCGGGAAGTGGCAGTTGGGCTGATAGCGAAGTGTGAAGAGCAGCACAGTAGGAGACAATCACCCCCCTTTCCATCACCTCATGGCTTCGTGGAGGCTTTATGGAGCGGCTCAGGGAGGTCGCCGTTCCAGGGTGGGGGTCTCGAGGACACAGCTATCATCAGTCCTGGGAGCGCCGGGACCCCCGGGGAAGTTTGGGAGCAGGGGCAGGAGACCAGGCCCGAAGGGCTTTCCCCAGAGTTGGTGTCGCGCAGCAGGCGCAAGCTCCGGGCCCCTCGGGACCTGCGGAGGTGGGGGCGCGGTCCGGTCCCCCTCGGTGCCCACCTGGGGGAATCTCCCAGCCCGGCCGGCGGGCCAGGCGGCGGGCGGCACTTGAACGTGGGCCGCACAGGAAGTGCACGCCCCACAGGGAAGTGCGGCCCGCTGATGGCAGCACGCAGGCCCAGGGCCGCGGCGCTGCTAGGAGTGTCGCGGGGTTCAGCGGTGAGCCCGAGAAGGGGGTGGTATGTGGAGGTGGGGAGGTCAGCGGCAAGGGGGCTATTTTGGGGGCCCCTTTGAAAGTGGTTTCCAGATTTAAAAAAAGGAGGGGTGATTTAGGGACGGTTTTTTGATGGTTTTCGCATTCCGCCGCCCTAACCATCAGTCCCCTTTTGTTAAGAACTTGAGGTAGCTGTCTTGCACGCTGAGGTGTCAGTGTTAAATTTAGAAAGGAGGTGGATTTGGGAAGAATGGGAGGTCGTTTTCGTTTGTTCCGGTGGAAGGGTGGTTGTCCCCCATTGGGGGTGGTCCTAAAAGGAAAAGAAAAAAGTTTAGGTTAATACAGCATTTGTCGTACCCGAAGGGTCAGTGGTTTAATGACGGCATTTTGAAAGGTTGTGTTCGGTGGTGTTACACCTATTTGTTACAGCAGTGCAAGGGGGTTTGTCGTTTGGGAGGGGCCTTGTTGGCAAAAATTGATATTGAGCGCTTTTTTAGGTTGCTCCCGGTTCTCCGGTAGTATCCGTGTGGGTTGTTTATGGAAAGGGGGTTTTTTTTTGGATAGGTGTTTTGGATGGGGTGTTGCGATCTCGTGTTCACTGTTTGAAGTTCGCACTTTTTTGGAAATGGGTGTTAGGAAGTTGCGGGTGTTAATCGGTCATTATTATTTGGATGCTTTTTGTTTATTGGCCCGCCGATTCTAATGTTTGTGTAACCGTTGGCTACGATGGAGTGGGTGGCAGAAAACATTTTGGCTTTCCATTGGCGTGGAAAGACGGAGGGTCCGTGCAGGGGTTTGAGTTTTTTGGGCATTTTGATTGTATGGGAGGATGGAATGTGTTTGGGAGGAAAAATTGGTTTGCTTAAGCAGGAGGTGTGCGGTGGGGAAATTAAAAAAAGTGACGCTAAAAAAATTTTGCAGTCGTTTTGGGGGTTTTAAAATTTTTGCATGTGGATTATGCCCAGGGGGTCGAAATTTTGCGCAGGTTGTCGGGGGGTGACGGCGGGGGTGCGGGAGGGAAACCCACTTTGTTTCTAAATTTAAGGAGATAAGGAGACTTGGCGGTTTGGGAGCATTTTCTGTTTTTGTATACGGTCATTCGTTAATACAGCAACAAGTCGTGAGTAATTTTTGATTGTGAGATCTATACTGACGCGCTGGCAGTGTGGGTTTGGAGCTTATTGTGGAGGTCGGTGGATGTTGAGCAATGGCGGAGTGGTGGATCAAAAGGTTTCACGCGGAATTCTGGCGTTGTTGGAATTGTTTCCCATAGTAGTGGCAGTTGTAATTTGGGGCGAAGGTTGCGAATTGCAGAGTTCGGTTTCATTGCGCATATGGTATGGTGTCTGTGATCAACACTTTGTCAGCCTCTTCCCCTCCGGTGATTACGCTGGTCGGGTACTCGTTTTTCGGTGTTGGCGCTAAATGCGTGGATTACGGCCGTGCACGTGCGGGGGTACAAAACTCTATTACAGATGCTTTGTATGTTTGCTGGGGAGCGCTTTCGGGAGCTGGCCCCGGACGCAGAGGCTGTGGGAGAGGAGTTCCCTTCGTATATTGTGGCGGATGATCTCGGACGAGCAGGAAAATTGATTCAAGCATCGGTCGCAGAAAAAACGTGGGCATCATATGAGTCATCGTGGAAAGTTTGGCAAAGTTGAGTTTTTAGATGGGGCGAGCTGTGGACGGATAACGATAAGGTATTGGCAGTTTTGTTTTTGGTCGGCAAGGCAGTGGAGCTGGATGGTCCTTTCAAAAGTTAATTTAAAATTTTTTCCGGTCTGGCTTTCGGTTTTAAATTAACCGGTTCGGTGGATGGGACAAGAATTTCTTGGTTAAGCAGGCGTTGAAGATTTTTGGGTAGTCAGTCCTGGATAAACGTAGGCCATATCATTTTACGATTCTCGAACAATTAGGGGGGTGTTTGGGAAGATTTGTCACTTGGTTTTTAGAGGCTTGTTTCAGCCGCTTTTCTCTAGCGTTTTTTTTGGGGGTTGAGGATAGGCAAATTGGGGTCTTCCATAGGTCCAGGGTGGGGGTTTTTTGGCGGAGGAGTGGAGTTTCGGGGAGGGGGCATTGTTGTTCTGGTGTAAGGTCTTTGTCTCTGTTGAATGTTCCTTGAAACTCGTTTTCCGTCGGCCCTTTTGCTTTCTGTCTTTTTTGCGCTCTTGCCCTCAGTTTATTGGAGTTTTAGTTTTTGTTTTCCCCCCCTGATTCTTCCCTCTTGCTTTTAAGCAGTCAGTGAACAATCAGTGCTCCTGAATCAAGCCCCAGTCAGCCTGTGACCTGACTCTGGAAGCCTTGATTGTATCCCAGCTATTCCCTTGGGAACCTTGGAAACACTTTTGGAATCGGAAACCTGTGGTTGGTGAATCCTGTTTCAGAGGAATTCGGTACAGAGAAAGAGATCCTGAACCTGCTTTGGAGATTTATTGTAGTGCTTGAAGTTAATTGGCCTGCTTGTTCCTGTCGCTGTTCCCGCAAAAATGTGTGAACTTTTCAGCATGTTGTATGAAGTAATACAAGTCATTTCATACCAAACCTATGTCTCCTGTGTTTTCCTCGCACCCCAAACAAGGCGTATAGGAACTGTCCTTACATGACAAGATTCAGGAGCCAATGTTTAGTGTTTGTGGGTTGGGGAAAGCCGTGTTGCTGTGACTGGGAAATCAGATGTCCCTTTAATACCTTATGTGGACAGTGGTTGTGAATTCTCACAACATTCCGGGGCGCATTCCTTTAATTTTATTGGAGTTTCCCCAAGGTAAACACTATTGTTTTTTTTTTTTTTTTTTTTTCCTTTTTCTTCAAGCACTTCTTTCCTTAAAAAAATTTGGGAAAATGGGGGGGGCCCCCAAAAAAGGAACTTTGGGAGTGTGAAAAAAAACCTTTCAGGTCAGATTTTAAAAAAAAACCCTTTTTTCAACCCTAAGGATCAAAATCAAAAATTTTAAGGTTTGGACAGATCCCCGGAAATTTGCGAGCGGATTGAGGCTTGGGGAAAAAGACCCGGGGGTTCCCCCAACCCCCTTTGGGACCCCAAATTCCCCCTTTTTTTGTTTTGGCGGTGAAGTGAAAAAATTCAGGGGATTTATTAACCAATGAAAATTTTTTTTCTTGCAATGTTTTAAAAAATTTCCCAATGAGCCCCCAAAAATGTTTACTAAAATTTTTTTTCTACCAAAAAGGGGTTTTTGATGTGGGAAAAAACCCCTTTTTTGAAAATGAGGATGTTTTTGATCCCTTTTATGCTTTTTTTCAGCCCGGGGGGGAGGTGTTTGATGACCCAATGGGGTTTTCAACAGCTAAAAACAGCCATGTTTTTGGGCCCGGGAAGGTTCAGTCCCCAATATCCCCGGATTTCAGGGTGGGTCTTGTTTACCTTTGGGGAAAATTCGCTAAAAAAAAAATTTTTGGAAAAAGGGGGTCTCCATGTTAAATTTTTTAACTTGCGTGCCGCCCCTTTTCCCCCGGGTTTGGGGAAACTTTATTAACTATTGTTTTTTATTGATGCTCGTCGCTGAACGCAGACAAGAGAGGGGGTTCAAAAAAAATGCAAAAACTTTTATACCCCCCTCCCAAAAAAGGGAAACCCTTTTTGGTAGGATCACAAGGGAAAAAAAACCTGAACCCATGCGGGGGGGCCTTTTACAAAGCGGGTTAGTAAACCCGCAAAAAAAATTTTTAAAAAAGGGAAAAAAATTCTATGTTTCTACTGGGGTTTTAAGCAGGGATTCATTAAACTGCCCCCCCGTTTTAAAAGGGGACTACTGCACCCAGTTTTCACTGTGAGGTTGCGGAGGAGCTCTGTCATGCCCGAGCCCCGGGGTCCAGAGAGATTGTGCAAGAGATTTTGGGATTTTGGGTTTTTAAAAATCGGGTTGTTCGGGGGGCGAGGGGCGGTAAAAAACGCTGAAATTTTTTTCAAGTTTCCCCGCGTGCCCAGCTGAGTTGAAAAAAAAAAAAATTTTTTAAATGCTTCCTTTCACCCAAATTTGGGTTTTTGACTCAGTCTGGGTGTTGCTTGTTTTGTCGAATAGGGCAAGGGGAAAAATTTAAAAAGGTTTTTTCCTTTGCTTAAAAAAGGGGATAGTTCAGTGAAGAAGGACTCCGGGACAGATGGGTTTTTGGATGGCTTTTTCTGATTTTTTGGACCGGGATCGGGAAAAACAGGCTTTGAGGGCCCTTTAAATGGGTAAGATTTCAGGGAAAATGTCTTTTTTTTTTAATCTTTTTTCCCCACTTTCCATTTTCTTCCCCCATGGTGCAGGGCAGAATCTACGATTAAATGGAGACCCCAAAGGGAATTTTTAAAAATTTTCCCGGGGAAAAAAAAAAGAGTCAAGGAGTTTCAGCTTGCTCTGTTCCCCAAAAGGGAAACCCTGTCAGTCCCCCCAAAAAAAGGTATAAGGAAAATTTTGGATTTATGGCCCCAAAAAGGGGGAAAAATGATCGCTTCTCCCACCGTCCCCCTAATTTTCCAATTGGAAAATTTTTAGGAGGAGGGTATTTTTTGGTT
This sequence comes from Oophaga sylvatica, assembly GCA_033576555.1. Lineage (NCBI taxonomy): Eukaryota > Metazoa > Chordata > Amphibia > Anura > Dendrobatidae > Oophaga > Oophaga sylvatica. Next base: position 12,967 of record JARQOD010006544.1, on the reverse strand, counting down.
TGATTACCCCCCCGGGGGGCCCCGGGTAAAAGCTTTGAAGGATTATTAGAGGGGAAAAAATTTCAAGGGCTTTACGCCTTTCATTCCCGAGGTGCACCCCCCTTTTTTGTGAAGAAAAAATGGTTCCCTTTGGGACCTGCGGGAGGGCTATAGGGAAAAAATTGGTTATTTAGAAACGTTATTTTCCTTTTCCTTTTTAAAAACCCCCGTTGTTGGGGAGTGGGGGGGAAACCAAATTTTTCTTAAAATGGGGTCACCGTGGGGCTAAACTTGGTGATTAGACCCCCGGGGTGAATGGAAGCTGTTTCAGGTAAGTTTGGACATTTGAATATCTGTTATGCTTTTGGGTTTTTGTACCCCCCCCGGGCCCCTTTTCCCCAAATTCGTGAATGATATTTGGGGGGTTTTTTCCTGTTTTAAAATTTTTGGTGATTTTTTTTGGGTGATTTTTAATTTTTTTAACCCCCCAGAGGAACCTGGACTGTGGAATGGTTTTGAAGCTAAGACAAAAAAACTTACATCAAAATTTAAAAAAAAGTAAATTTCCCCTTTGGAAAAAAATTTATTTTTGGGGTATGTCTATCTACGCAAGGGATTGTATGGAGGGAAACAAAACCCAAACCCCTCGGATGGCCCAAATTTGGGGAAAAGTGAAGGGGGGTTTTCAGCTTTTTTTTGGGTTTTTTCCCCAAATTTTTGAGTTTCATTAAGGGAAATTTTTTGGGGGTGTCACCTATCCCCCCCCCCCCCACCCAAAAACGGTTTGGTTTCTGGCCCCCCCCAAGCTAGGAAGTTTTTGTTTAAAGGAAAAAATTTTCCCCCACCTTTTTAGACATAAAACCCCCCAGCTTGCTTTATGTGGGGGGGATGTTTTTGATGTCCGTTGGACTATACTCTTCAGGAACAGGTGAGAGAATGTTTGCCCCCCCGGGGCCCTTTTTTTCCCCCCCTTTGTCTTCGGGGAGAGGGAAATCGATGGGGGGAAAAAAAAAAATTTTTTGGCCCCTTATTGCCGCTTAAAAGGAAAGGGAACCTTTTTTGGGGGGTGCACAGCAAAAAAGTGAGGGGAAAACCCCTTTGTAACCTTTAAAATTTTTCGGGGGGGAAAAGGGCCCGTTTTCCCCGCAGGGCGGGAATTTTTCCCAAAAAGAAAATTTTTTATTTTTTTAGAAGGTCGCGAAGGGGAAAAGGTGATTTCCTTTTTGGATTCATTGCGAGACTGTCCACTTACTCCTCCAAAAAATTTCTTCTGTTTAAAAAATTTTGGGGGTTTTTATAATCAAGCCAATTTTAAAGGGAAAAAGGAAGCATATTTGGGATTTTTGTTGGTCAACCCCAAGGGGGTAAGTCTTGTTTTAAAAAAAGGTGTGTGGTTGGGGGACAAGTTGTTATACCTGAAACGTCAGAAAAAAAAAAAAAGTATTGAATATAATTTCCCCCAAAGGGGATACCCGAAATAGGGGAATTTAAAGACAAAAAAAATTTTTTCTCGTTTTTTGGTGGGCCCCTTTTTAAAAAGGAAAGTTTTTTTAAATTTTTGTTTTTTTCATGTGAAGTTTGTGCAAGAAAAAAAAAAACCCGTTAAAAAAAAAGGTCTGTTGAACCCTTTTCCCCCACCCTTTCCCCGCCTGGGGTCTTTTATGGACTTTTTGGGGGAGCCCCCAAAACCTTCGGGAAAAAACACCATTTTAGGGTGGTTGCCCGTTAACAAAGGGGTCATTTTATCCCTTGTGTCGGCTTCCCCACTGCAAAATGACTCATTTCGATGATTAAGGGGGGTTTTTCGTTTAAACTGGAGTACGGAGGAGGTCATTTGGGGAATCGGGGGGGGCCAATTCCTTAGGTTTTGGCAAAATTTTGTGCAGCTTTTTGGGCATTAAAAAAACCCCTTTTTTTCTGCTTTTCACCCCCCGTTTGGGGACGAAGAACGAACCAAAAAGACCGGGAAAAAAGTTTTTCCCCTGTTTTATCCCCCCCTCGGATGTTTGGGGGGGAAAACTTTTCCATGGTGGTTTCTTAAAAAAAATTTTGAGCGCCTCACAAAGGGGAGTCTCCTTTTACCCCAATTAGGTTATTCCCCCTTTTCCCCGTTTTCCCCTTAATACCCCCTTTTTCCCGGGGTGGTTTTAAAAAATCATTTTTACAAAAGAATATGGATCTTTAAAGGAAAATCTGGGGAATTTTGGTCGGGAAGGGACAGAAAGCACAGTTTTCTTTTTTAAACCTGCCCAGTTTCAAGGTGGGGTTTTTGGGGTGGTTTGTAAAAACCCCGAAATTTAAAATTTAAAGGGTTTTTCCTCGCTAAATTGGGGACAAAAATAATTGGCCCTTTTTAAAAATTTAAAAAAATTTTAAGTGCTGTTGTTGGGGCTTCAACTGCCGAGTATGAGAATCCACCGGGTTTTCCCTTACCCCAAAAAAGGGTGCAAACCCCAATTTTTCCCCGGGGCTGTTTTTTGCCTGCCCCGTGTGGTCGAGGGGAGGAAGAATTTAGGGGGGGGGGAAAAGGGGTTCTAGATTCCAGGTTGTACAGAAATCTTTTCCAAAAATTGATTAAAGGCAGGGCTCCCCCGTGGAGGACACCATGGGAAAGTCAAAAATTGAAAATCCCCCCCGCTGCCCGCCTTTATAGGGTCCCCCGACAACCCCGGTCTGAGGTCTGGGGGTTTTTTCCCCAAAAGGGGGGAAAAATGTAGGTTTTTGTCTTGTTGACATGTTTAAAAAACCCAGTTTTGTCGGCATTTTGCTTTCTGTTTTCGCAGCTTTCCCATAGAAAAAATTTTGGGGGTTTCCCCGTTTTATTTTCCCCGGCCTGATTTTCCCTTTTTTTAAAGCGCCAGTGAACAACCCGGCCCTTTGAATCTTTCGGGCGCCGGGTGACTGTTTTGGGGAAGTTTGGGAAACTTGTACTTTTTTTCCTTTTTGAGGAATTTGGGAAAAAACACTTTTGGACGGGGGAAACTTTGGTTGGTGAACCCCATGTTTGCAGAGGAATTCGGTTTACAGAAAGAGATTTAAAATTTTTTTTGGGTTTTTTATTTTTTAGTGTTGTTTTTACTTGGTGCTGTGTCTCTGTCGTTTTCCCCTGAAAAGTGTGACTTTTGTGCTTGTTAAAGTATACAAGTCTTTTATACCCCTATGTTCTGGTTTTCCTCCCCAAGCACAAGGTATAGGAATGTACACTATACTGAATCTGGATTGGGGAAAAAAAAGGGGGATCAGGCCAGAAAAGGTAGATGGGGTTTGGGTGTGTTGAGGGGTTCAATTCCCAAAAAAAAATGTTTTGGAAAAGGGTTTTTGGGGGTTTTGGTCGGGTCGTTTTGGTGTTGTTTTTTCTGGGGGTGGGTCGTTTTTGTCTCGCACAAATTTTTTGCATGTTTAAAAAAATGTTGTAGGTTGGGTTTGCCCCCCGATAAATAGGCTCCCCCCTTTCAGGATCGGGGGGGGCCCCGGGGGAGGTTACAGCTGGGTTTGGGGGTGAGGTAATTTTGGTATGGTGGTGGTTTTTGGGGGAAAAATTTCTTAACAAAATGTTTTGTACTTTTAAAGGGGGGGAAAAATTTGGGGGGGGGGGGTTTTTTTAATGGTTTTTGTTTAGGTTTTGTATTGCAGGGGGGGTCCCCCGTTGGCGTGGATTTTTGGCACTGTTTTTTTTTTTGGGGTGTGTGGGGCAGACGTGAGGCGGGGGGGGGGAAAATTTTGGTTTAGCAGGGGATCAAATTGTCTTTGGTGGTTGGGGGTTTTTTGGTATGGTGTGGGTTGGTTTTTCTTTATTTTTCGGGCCCCTGCTTGGGGGAACTCCCCACATTTTGGGAATTATTTGGGCGGGGGCCCATTTGGGTTCCAAGCCCCCGGGGTAGCGGGGGTTTTTTTTTTGTCTTTTCGTAAAAAAAATTTTAAAAAAAAAAAACCCATAAAAAAAAATAGATTTTTAAAAAAAACGGGAAAAATAGAAAAGTTTTTCCGCACGTTTTTTGTTGAACCCCAGGGTTAATCTGAGGATTGATAACTGTCACAGGAAAGGGGGGGGGGGGGGGGGGGGGTCTAATGCCAAAAAAAATGGGGTCCTAATAATCCCTCATTTGGGGGTATTTAAAAAGGTTCAGAGGTTCCCAAATCCCCGCTTAACCCTTTTTTTCCTACAGTCCGAACCTGAATCTTTTAAAAGGTACTGATTCCCCAAAAAGGGGTATGGGTGATCTTGCTAATACACAGATTAGAATAAAAACCCGATGGGAAAACACAAAATTGTAACAAAAAACCCAAAAAGGGGAAAATGATCTGGGATATTAAATCAACAAGGGAGTTAAAAACTAAGGAGTTTTTTAAAACCTTAAGTTATACAGATACAATTATCTGGGTTGCATGAAGATTTCACTGGAATCCAAAAGAAAAAGGGAGTTTAAAAGGAAAAAAAATAAAAAAAATTTAAATTTGAGGGGAGAAAATGCCCCCCCCCAGAATGAGCACAACAGCCCCCCTAAGGGAAACCCCAAAAAGAAACGAAAACCGGGTGAGAATCGGAATGTGAAACCCGGGGAAACGATCTTTCGGTGGCTTTGCACACAGGAATTTCCCCCCCCTTTACGGGGGGCCCCGGGCCCCTAGGCCGGTTTGCCGGGGGAGTTTGTGGAAGGCCCCCCCAAAAAACTTTCTGGTTAATGTCGGGGGGGGAAAAAACCCTTTTTTTTGGCCCCAACCCTTCCAATGCACCAAGTTTTAAGGGCCCCCGGGGCGATTGCGGGGAAAAAATGTTCTTTAAATTGAAACTCCAAGTTACCTTTCCCCCAAAACTGGAGGGGGGGGGTAGAGGTGATGGGGGGGACGGGCCCCCAACGAAATTTAAGTATGATTGGGGAAAAAAAATTGTGGTTTTTTAAGTGGAGGGGGCCCAGGAAATGAACGGTTAAATTTAAAAAAAATTTTTTTCCTTGGGCCCCCGTAAAATCGGGGCCCCCAGCTTCCAGGGGGAACTTTAAGTTTTTTTTTTCCCGGTGAAACCTACAAGTTCCATTTTTTTTGGCCCAAAAATTTCCCCTATCACCCTTGGTTTATAAGGTTTTCCTTGCATCATTTATTAAAACCTCCCCACTAAAAAAGTGAGAAAAAAACCCCTCCGGGGGAAAACCCCAAAAAGGGCCCCCCCAAAAAATTGTACAAAACTGGGGATAAAACCCCTTTTCCCCCCAAAAAAACGGGGATTACCAGGGGACTCGCTGTTTTAAAAAGAGCGAACTCTGGAGGCAAAAAAGAAACCAGCCCTCTGGTTTCGACCCAAAAAACCCCCGGAAAAAGTCTCTGGTTTGATTCAGGCGTTGACCTTGGGTTTTGCGGATAAAAAGCCGAGGAAAATAAATTTTCCCCCCCCCGGAAAAAAAAACAAATCCCCCCAAAATTTTTGGAAAAAAACGGCCCCCAAATTGAACCCTCGAAGGAAACCCCATGAAGTCTAAAAATCCCAAAAAAAACCCTCCCCCGGTTTTGTTGGGGGGGGGGAAGGGGAAAAAAAAATGTGCATTTCCCAAAAAAACTGTCAAAAACCCCCGTAGGGACATTTTCCCCCTGTCCCGGGGAAGTTAAAGGGGTTTGGGGGGTTTTTCCCGGGGGGGGAGGGTTGAGGGGTCTTAGGCGGAAAAAACCCCCCACGGGGGGGCAAAATTTTAAAAAATTTTTTTCGTTGGGCCCCCAAAAAAACGGCGGAAAAGGAGATCAAAAGACCCTTTTCCCCGGGTTCCCCAAAAACCAAAAATTTTGTTTGGGCTCAAAAATTTTTTTTTTTTAACTGTTTGGGGGAAAAAAAAGTCTTGGGGTCCTTGGGGGGGCCCCCTGGCCCTAACCCCCCTTTCCCCAAGTAAAAATACACCCGGCATACACCCCTCCTGAAGGATGGGTGGGTCCCCTTTTCCGGCCCCTAAAAAAGCGAGCAAGGAACCCCCTTTAAAATTCTTTTTTTCCCGGGATAAGTGACAAAAAATTAAACTGGTAAAAAAACGACCATCGAGCTTGTTGGAATTCAGGCCTTAGAGTTCCAAAACAGCAGGGTTCTTTGATCCCGTTGACGGTGACCTGGTGGACTGCCCCCCTCCAAAAAGTGGGCCCCTTTTAAAAGCCCCTTTTAAAGGAAAAAATTTTCCCCATTGCGAAAATTTAAAAATTCCCCTTTTCGGGGCGAAAAAATTTTTTTGAAAAAAGGACGGATCCTTTTCCCCGGGGGGGGGCCCCCGGAAAAAATTTGCCCCCCCCCAGTCAGCGCGTCCCCCCCCCAACGAAGGGGGGGGGGCTTTGGGGTTTGGGTGAAAAAAAGGGGCAAAGAAAAAATTTTTTAAAAAAGGGGAAAAAAAATTTGGAAAACTTTGCCCCCCCATTTGAAAAATCCCCCCCTTTTTTGTATGTCAGTGAGAGGTTTTTTCAACAAAAGAGAAAAATTTAAAAAAAAATTTCCCCGGGGGTTTGGGTTTGCAAACCCAGAAAAAAAAAATTTTAGAGCTTAAGCCCTTGGTGCCCCCTTCAAACCTGTTCCATTTTCAGGGGCCCCCGGAAACGGGGGCGACAAGAAACCCAAAAAAAATGAAGTTCCGTAGGGAATCACACTTTTTTTTGGGGTTTTAGTTATTTTTTGGGAAATCTAAAAACCCGTCTCACTGCCCCCGGTGAGACCAAGTTTGGGGGAGAAAAATTTAAAAAGTATCCAAATATACGACCCCCAAACCCCCCCCCCGAGGAAAAAAAGCCCTTAAACCCAAAAATTTTGGGGGAAAAATGGGTGCAGTTCAGAAAAAAAGGGGGGAAAAGGTTCTCATAATGTCCCTCCGGCGTTTTTAAACGCCGTTTTTCCATACCCCCCCTTTTATCTAATAGTTATCCCCCCTGAGAAAATTTTGAGACCTTTTTGGCGAAAAAATTTGATTGAAGGATCAGGAATCAGAGGGAGGGGTAGGATCTCGAAAGTAATTTTTTAAAAAAGTTCCGGAAACCCAAGAAGGGCGTGGCCCCCCATTTTTTTTTAAAAAAAAAAACCCCGGGGCCCCCAGGGGGGAAAAAAAAAGGTTAAAAATCCCTTTTTGGGCCCCGATTTCGAAAAAAAATTTTATGCTGTTCCCCCCAAAAAAAAGTTATAAACCCTAGTTTAGGTAACTTACCCTGGAAAAAAAAATTTTTAAAAAGGAGCAGTCCCCCCGGATGGGGGCAATTTTGCCCCCTCCTCAGAGAAACACCCAAAAATTTTTCCCCCAAAAAAAGGAGGCAAAGTATAGGCCCCCCCCCGCATGTGACTGGTTCATGCAGTTATTTTTAAAAAAACCCCCCCCATTGGCTTTTTTGGGGGGCCCCAAATTTTAATCCAGGGTTTTTTTAAACCCCAACCAAGGGGGCCCCAAAAAAAAATGGAGGGGTAGCCCCCCAAAACAATAACAAAAAATTTTCCCCTATGTATTGCCCTAAAAAAGGAAAAATTTTATGAATCATAAAAAAAGTCCCTTTGGGGCCGAGAGGCCTGGCGTCGGGGGGAAAAAATTTTGGGGGATGGTTTGCCCAAAATCACTCAGATGCCCCCCTTAAAGCCGAGCAAATGAGCGAAAAAAACCCCCCGGACCCCTTCAAGAAGAAAGAAAATTTCCACTCTCCCCCAAAAACCACCCCCACTGGTAAGGAATAAAAAAGAACTAGCGGAGAAATAACACCCCCCGGTTGTCGCCCAAAAAAACCCCTGGGAAAAAAAACCTTTTTCCCCGGGATTTTTGTAAAAGGAAAAAAGGGGGGATGGAAACCCCAAAAAAAATTTTTTTTCCCCCAAAAAAACCCCCTTTTTAGTCCTGCGGGCCCCGCCAATCCCTTTTCGAAATGATCCCCCCCCCCCCAATGCATGGCCCCCCCGAAAAAAAAAGGGGGGAACCCTCAAAAAAGGGGGGCTTTTATAGTAGGTGGGAAAAAAAGGGGGGGGGGGAGCCCCCCTCGCCCTTCCCCCGGAGCGTTATAAATAGGATGTGGGATAAAAGCTCCGTGAGGGAAAGGAAAAATCATATGGGGCCAAAATTTTTAAATTTTTGTCAGAAAGCCCATGCCCAAAAGGGTTTTAAAGGGAGTGGGTTTTTTGGAGTATCTGTGGCCCTTTTGGAACCCGAAGCAAATTCCTCCCCCGGACGATTCCGTGTATTTTACGAAATTTTTTGTTCCAAGAGGACCCGTCTGGGTATCTATACCAAAACCAGGGCAGAAAAAAAAAACGATTTTACTAAAGTGGGGGGGGAAACCCCCGGGGAAGGGGAAGGCCCAGGATGAGGGCCCCCTTTTAGGAGGAGAAACCCTTTCCCATCTTGTTTCCCTCCGGGATGATCGAGGGGAACCCAAAAAATACTTTTTTCTTTTCCCTTAAAAGGGAAAAAAAAAGTCTCCCCCCCAGTAAACCTGTCGGGGAACTACTTTGGGGGCAAATTGGTTTGTAGGGGAGAAAAATTTGGGCCCTTTAAAAGCCCCTTTGCCCAGGGAAAAACCCCGAAAAAGCGAGCATTTGGGCTAGGGGATCCAGGCAACTGGGAAAAATTTTTTTGGGCAGTGAAATGTCAGGGGGTTTTATGATAGTGTCGATGTCTTTTAAACTATTCTTAAAAAAAAAAAACATCTATCAACATATAGTTTTTGAAATCAGTTTGAAAAAAAGAATGGGATTTACGCTTTTTCCCCGAAAAAAACTGGGGTTTTAAAATTTTGGGGGGACTTGATACACTGTCACGGGGAAAAGGGGGGCCCCCGGGGGTTTAAAAATCCCCAAAAGGGGGGGGGTTCTAACTCCCCCCTCACTTGGAGGTATAAAAATGGTTTCGGGGGCCCCATTTCCCGTTTAAAACCCTTTTTTATAGCCCCAAAAACCCTGTAATCAGTCCTAAGGGATATTTTTTTCCCAAAAGGGTTTTGGGTTTTCTTGCAATAAAATTTAAATTTAAAGACAGGGGGGAAAAAAAAGCCCTTGCATACACCTCAAAACAAAGGGAAAAAAAAAGGATTGGTTTTAAATTTTAAAGAAGGGTTTTTTAAAAAAAACTAAGGATTTAAAAAAATTGGGTTTTTACAGAAAATTATTGTGGTCTGAGGGAAGAATTTCACTGGATCCCCAAAAACAAACCGGGTTTTAAAAGGGAAAAAAACCCAATCAAAAAAAAATTTTTTTTTGCAGGGGGGAGAAACTGACCCAGTCCCAGAATAAAGCCCCGACAAAATTTTCCCCCCTTAAACCCCCCCAAAACAAAAAAAAACAGCAATCAGCTGTGAGAAGTAGAATGGGGCAACCGGAGTTTGTGGCGAAAAAACCATGACCTTGGGGGGAGTCTTAGAGAATTCATTTTGATTCCCTTTTTTTTGGTGTCCCCGGGTGTGTTGTTTTTTTGGTGGACATTTTTCCCTCGAAAAAAATGGGGGGGGCCCTAAAAAAAAGGGATTAAAGGGGGGGAAAAAAACTAAAAAAAAAGCGGGTAGGGGTTTTGTTATAGGAACGGGGGTGTTCAGGTTAGACTTTAAAAATTGGAACGGGCAAAAATTTTTTTGGAGGGGAGGGGTTTAATTTTCTAAAGGGTTTTTGGGGTATCGATTTTGGGCGTTGGCAAGGGGGAAGGGATGGGGGGGGTTTTTTGTGTTGTTGGGGCATCAGACCCCTGAGGGGGGTCGGGGGCGTTCGTGTGGGGGGGGTGGGGGTTTTGGGGGTTTGTTTTTTTAGGGGGGAAGGAATTTTTGTTAAATTCCCCCGTTTTAAATGGTTTGGTGATTGGCATTTGGCTAGGGGCCCCTTTGGGCGAGTTTTTCCCCGGGGGCTGGTGGTGGTTTTTTTTCCAAAAGGGGTTTTGGTCCCCCCGAGTGGGGTGCCCGGGTGAGGGAAAAAAAAAAGGGGGGGAAGTTCTGTTTTTCCCCAAAAGGATTACCCCGTTTTTTTCCCATGGCTCCAAAAACCCCCCCTCGGTTGCTTTTTTTAAAGGGGGCTAAAATAAATTTCATTGTTTAAAAAATTTAAAGTTTATATTTTAAAAAAAGGCGGGGGGCCCCAAAAATTTACCCAAAAATTTTTTTTAAGGTAGTTTTTTTTTTTTAAAAAGGGGGGGGGTTTTTATTTTGGGAGGGAGAAGGAGGGGGAAAAGGGGAAAGAAGGTGCCTTTTTGGGCCCCATGGGGGCCCCATGAGATTTTTTAAAAAAAAGTGCAGTGGCTAAGAAAGTATAAAAGGGTTTTTAAAAAACTGGAAAAACTGCGTAAAGCATTGAAATGTGGGTTGCTTAGTACCGGGGGTTTAAAAGTGACAAAAATTTTTTTCTGGGGGAATTTTATGGTAAAAAGTTTTTGTTTGGGCCCGTTTTCCCTAAGATTTATTTTTTTTCCGGGGAAAATGTCCAACTTTTTTAAAAAAAAATCCTGGGGGGAAGGGAAAAGGTTTTTAGATGGTGATCTTGGAATCCCCCAAAAAATTTTAGGGCAAAAAAAAGAATCATTAAATAATAAAAAGCTGTTGGGCCCCCCTTCCCCACCCCATTAGATATGGTTGTAAAAAAAAAGAAAGGACGGGGGGGCCCTGTTTCCCAAAAAAAAGAGTTTTTGGGGTTATTTTGAAAAATGGTCTGTCACCCTTTTAAAAAAAAGGTAGAAAAATTAGTATGGATTTTGCTCCCCAAATCATGGGTCCCCCCAGGATCAAAATAGGGGGGGGGGAAAAGCCAGGGTTTTTTTTGGGTTTTGAAAAATTTTTTTGAACGAAAAAAAAAATGAAAGCTCATTCCTGTATAATATCATCCCCCCCCCCCTGAACCAGACCATGTATATTCCCCCCCCCCTGGCCCCCCCCATAAATATTCTCCCCCCCATGAGCCCCCCCACCGTATTACATCAGCCCAGCACCCCGATTACATAAAACCAGCCCCCCCCCCTGTATACACATTGCCCGCCAGCCAGCCCCCTAAACCCCTGGGAAAGCCCTGTATACCATCAGCCAGCCAGCCAGAGGTGTATACATCTGCCAGCCCCCCCCCTGAAATCGGGGCCACGCCGCCCCCCCCTGTACAAAATAGCCACCCCCCCCACCCCTGTATAAAAACCCCAGCACCAAAAAACCGTATATTTCCCCCGTAAAATAGCCAGTCCCCCCCCTGATACCCCCGGCCCCTTTTTCACATCAGCCAGCCCCCCCCCCCCTGTATCATCGAAAGCCCTACCCCTGTTAATCACCCCCCCCCCCTATACTCAGCACAGCCCCCCCTTGTAAAAAACCCCGGGGGCCCCCCTTTTAAAAATCACCCACGGGCAGCCCTGTTACTCAGCCACCCCCCCGTATCACCCCCCCAAACACCCCCCCCTTTGTTCCCATATTTCCGGGCCCCCCCCACCCCCGTATACACACGCCCCCCAGCCCCCCCTTTTTAAAATCCCCAGGCCCAGCCCTGTATAACTTTCAGCGGCCCCCCCCCCCCTGTATAACTCACCCCCCCCCAGCCCTTTTAAAAACAAGCACCCCCCCCCCTGTATACACATCGCCACGCCCCCCCCTTTCTGTCCCCCCCAGCCCTGAATAATACCCACCCGGGCCCCTTTTTACCCCCCCAGAAAAAACCCCACCCCCCCCCCCTTAATCACCCCCAAAACCCCCTTTAAAAATCAGCCCCCCTGTTAATCGCAAGCCCCACCCCCTTTTTAAAAACCCCCAAAACCCCCCCCCCCCTGAACATCAAGCAGCCCCCCCCGTATACATCAGCCCCCCCCAGGCCCCATGTTTTCATCAGCCCCCCCCCCGTCCTTATCATCGTCCGCCCACCCCCTGTTTTACTCAGCCCCCCCCCGGGCCCCCTTAAATCAGCCACACCCCCCCCCTTTTTTACACCCCCACCCCAGGCCCTTTAACCAGCCTAAAGGGCCCCCCAGCCCGCCCTGTTGACTCCTGCCCCTTTCCCCCCCCTGGTTGCCTGATTTGGGGGAAAAATAAATGCCCTGATATTTTGGGGTTTCAACGGGCCGCGCGCGGGAGGGGGAGACGGGGGAGCAGAGCGCTTCTCTCTTGCCAGCAAAGCCGTCCTGACATTCAAAGTCGGGGCATTTTTTTAAACCCCCCTATGTACAGGGCCCCCCGGGTACTGCGGGGCACCTGAAACCCCCCCGGTGCCGAAGATTTAAGGGTCGGAGGCGGAAAAAAAAAAAGTGCCCGGGCCCCATGCTTTGGGGGGGGCAGCCCCCCCCCCCCCCCGGGGGTGGGTACCCCCCTGACCCCTTGGAAAGCTAATGTGAGACGAGACCTGATTCAGGTGTTCATTAGGGGCTGCTTGCTGCAGTGTTGAGTTTTTTTAAACCCGTCCGGGGCCATTTTTTTGGGGGCTTTGCCCAAAAGCAGAGTGACGTCGGGGGAAAAACCCCCGGGTGACCCCCAAAAACGGATTCTGTGGGGACGCAAAATTTAAATTTAACACTTTATCATTTTTTCCCCTGTCCCGGGAAAAAAAATTTTTCATTCGGGGGGTTACGTCGGGGCAGAAGTGTCCTGTAACTAAAACTTTTAAAACCTTTTGATGGCCCCCGGGGTGGACTGACTGTGATGGATAAAAAAAGAATCTTTTTTGTTTTTTTATTTTTTTTAAAAAAGGAAAAAATGGTTTTAGAGGAAAAAAAAAAATGGTCAAAATGTTTGTTATTTCATTAAAATTTTTTTTAAAAAAAGTGTGAATTTTGTGTTAAGATTTATTATGCCGAAAATAAATCCCAGGGGCCCAACTTTAAAAAAATTTGAATGGTAAAAAAAAACCATGAAAAAAAAAGTATATTTTTTACGGACATTTCTTTTATGGGGGGGGCCCCTGAGCGAAAACGCTGAAAAGGGGGGGTGGCCCGGGGTTTATGCCCCCCCAAAAAACGGGGGTTTTGATCCCCCCTTTTTATGGGGGAAAAGTTTTGGTCAGACCCCCGGGGGCCCCCCGTGCCCGTCCTATAAGTCCCCCAGTAAATGTCTCAGA
>JARQOD010006543.1:0-42441 GCA_033576555.1 Oophaga sylvatica | reverse complement strand
CCCGGGAAGGCTTGCTTTTGTTGTCCACAAACATGTAACTACCGAAACCGGTCCAAATTAGTGGCCCCTTCGTCTGGTAGACCTCACTGGATGGGTATAAAGTGTAGGGCATTAGTAATAGCAAGAGGGTGTAAAGGCGTAACAATGATGAATGACACCTACATCTAGCGCGCTGTTAATTTGTTAAAGTGGTGGGATGGACTAAAAAAAAATAAAGATTTGGGCTCTGTGTCTTTCATGTATGATGTATGATCGGTGCACTATGTATGTGTTTGAAGCTTTGGATGGAGAACTATGTATGCTTTAGAGGTTTAGGTTGTGAACTGTGCATATATCAAGGGCTTCATGTATGGCAGCTTGGATATTGAACTGTTATAAATTCACAAGTGTGTAAATAGTGCACTATGTACGTGTATGAAGAATGTGCATGGTGCACAGTGTATGAATGTGTGCGTGGTGCACAGCGTATGTAATGTGTGCGTGGTGCACTGTGTATGAATGTGTGCGTGGTGCACTGTGTATGAAGGTGTGCATGGTGCACTGTGTATGAAGGTGTGCATGGTGCACAGTGTATGAAGGTGTGCATGGGGCACTGTGTATGAAGATGTGCATGGTGCATGTGTATGAAGGTGTGCATGGTGCACTGTGTATGAAGGTGTGCATGGTGCACAGTGTATGAAGGTGTGCATGGGGCACTGTGTATGAAGATGTGCATGGTGCACTGTGTATGAAGGTGTGCATGGTGCACAGTGTATGAAGGTGTGCATGGTGCACAGTTGTATGAAGGTGTGCATGTGCACAGTGTATGAAGGTGTGCATGGTGCACAGTGTATGAATGTGTGCGTGGTGCACAGTGTATGAATGTGTGCGTGGTGCACTGTGTATGAATGTGTGCGTGGTGCACTGTGTATGAAGGTGTGCATGGTGCACTGTGTATGAAGGTGTGCATGGTGCACTGTGTATGAAGGTGTGCATGGTGCACTGTGTATGAAGGTGTGCATGGTGCACAGTGTATGAAGGTGTGCATGGGGCACTGTATATGAAGATGTGCATGGTGCACAGCGTATGAATGTGTGCGTGGTGCACTGTGTATGAATGTGTGCGTGGTGCACTGTGTATGAAGGTGTGCGTGGTGCACTGTGTATGAAGGTGTGCATGGTGCACTGTGTATGAAGGTGTGCATGGTGCACTGTGTATGAAGGTGTGCATGGTGCACTGTGTATGAAGGTGTGCATGGTGCACAGCGTATGAAGGTGTGCATGGTGCACTGTGTATGAAGGTGTGCATGGTGCACAGTGTATGAAGGTGTGCATGGTGCACTGTGTATGAATGTGTGCGTGGTGCACTGTGTATGAAGGTGTGCGTGGTGCACTGTGTATGAAGGTGTGCGTGGTGCACTGTGTATGAAGGTGTGCGTGGTGCACTGTGTATGAAGGTGTGCGTGGTGCACTGTGTATGAAGGTGTGCGTGGTGCACTGTGTATGAAGGTGTGCATGGTGCACAGTGTATGAAGGTGTGCATGGTGCACAGTGTATGAAGGTGTGCATGGTGCACTGTGTATGAATGTGTGCGTGGTGCACTGTGTATGAAGGTGTGCATGGTGCACTGTGTATGAAGGTGTGCATGGTGCACAGTGTATGAAGGTGTGCATGGTGCACAGTGTATGAAGGTGTGCGTGGTACGCTGTGTATGAAGGTGTGCATGGTGCACAGCGTATGAAGGTGTGCATGGTGCACAGCGTATGAAGGTGTGCATGGTGCACAGTGTATGAAAGTGTGCATGGTGCACATAGTATGAAGGTGTGCATGGTGCACAGCGTATGAAGGTTGTGCATGGGCACTGTGTATGAAGATGTGCATGGTGCACAGCGTATGAAGGTGTGCATGGTGCACTGTGTATGAAGGTGTGCATGGTGCACTGTGTATGAAGATGTGCATGGTGCACTGTGTATGAAGATGTGTATGGTGCACAGCGTATGAAGGTGTGCATGGTGCACAGCGTATGAAGGTGTGCATGGTGCTCAGCGCACTAAGGTGTGCATGGTGCACAGCGTATGAAGGTGTGCATGGTGCACAGCGTATGAAGGTGTGCATGGTGCACAGGGTATGAAGGTGTGCATGGTGCACAGCGTAAGAAGGTGTGCATGGGGCACTGTGTATGAAGGTGTGCATGGTGCACAGCGTATTAAGGTGTGCATGGTGCACAGCGTATGAAGGTGTGCATGGTGCTCAGCGCACGAAGGTGTGCATGGTGCACAGTGTATGAAGGTGTGCATGGTGCACAGCGTATGAAGGTGTGCATGGTGCACAGTGTATGAAGGTGTGCATGGTGCACAGTGTATGAAGGTGAGCATGGTGCACAGCGTATGAAGGTGTGCATGATGCACAGTGTATGAAGGTGTGCATGGTGTATTGTGTATGAAGGTGTGCATGGTGCACAGTGTATGAAGGTGTGCATGGTGCACAACGCATGAAGGTGTGCATGGTGCACTGTGTATGAAGGTGTGCATGGTGCACAGCGTATGAAGGTGTGCATGGTGCACAGTGTATGAAGGTGTGCATGGTGCACAACGCATGAAGGTGTGCATGGTGCACTGTGTATGAAGGTGTGCATGGTGCACAACGTATGAAGGTGTGCATGGTGCACAGTGTATGAAGGTGTGCATGTGTGTAGCCCTGGTACACAATACCAGGAGGATGAGTGGAGAGGTAACAGTTAAGGTCTCTTCATGACATCATGTACACTTCTGACACACCCAGCAGGGGTGTGGAAGGGAGTGATTTCTAGTCAGTCAGTTTCCTGTCCTTGGACAGAGTAGACGTGTCCAGTTTAAGTCTGTCAGCAGTTCAGAACGTGGAGGCTGGTACAGGTGGTCTAATTCACCTTAGTCTAGTCAGAGCTGTGACCCACGGGAAGAAAGACTGAACTATCTATTAAGAGTGAGCAAATCGAAGGGCAAAGTGGAAAGAAGATTATTGGAAAAGTGCGTTTGGCTTGGAAGAGTCCTGCACATTGCTACCGGTTACTGGGGACCGAAGGATCACTATTAGCCACAAGCATAGTGAAGAGAAAACCAGAGATTTACCGGACCCTAGGTCGCGGCAAACAGCCCCTTATAGTCAGTACG
Organism: Oophaga sylvatica; assembly: GCA_033576555.1. Classification (NCBI taxonomy): domain Eukaryota; kingdom Metazoa; phylum Chordata; class Amphibia; order Anura; family Dendrobatidae; genus Oophaga; species Oophaga sylvatica. The sequence goes on along the minus strand of JARQOD010006543.1, from coordinate 39,314 downwards.
TAACTGGGGTCAGGGGAAGTGAAGACTTTGAGTCTCTGCAGGACAAAATAAGAATTCAGCTCCCTCATAGAAAGGCTCCACCACAAATCTGACTGGGAAGGACAGCTTTGGATAAGCTGGAATCATAGAGGGGACTACGCTTCAGGCTGGTCGTACTCATCTTCATTGGACAGTAAAGGAGGCCCCTAAGTTGCTTAGCTGTTGCCTCAAAGCTCATCCTCCACCAACCCCATCAGCCTCCCTGGGACCTGCTTGAACATCTTACAAGTAAAGGTATGGAAAGACGCTGACGGTGTGAGACTGAGTTATTATTGCATGCCTGCACAATCCCTACCTAACTACCGACCTGAGGGAAGAGTCCCACCTGTAGGGGACCCGACATCTAGCTGCATCACCATCCCCTCAGAGATCTACAGCAGCGCTGGTATAAATTACCAGAATTCTACAGGTGGCGTCACGAACTGTATATAAATATCCCCTGTAAATATTCCCCCAACATACGCCAGACCGCCAGGGCCACAGACCGAGCCACAGCTACCTGTGACAATCCCCATAGACTTCTACGGGCTCGGCTCTGAGTACCCCATTGCCCTGGTAACCCACAATTGTGGTGGGGGTCGACACAAAAACTTGGCGTCACGAACAGGATCCGAAACTTGCAGCATTGCGAGCCCTGTGTGCCTGTGGAGTGTTTTTGTGAAAAAGGACTGTTTGCATTTTTGGCGCCAAATACCGCCATATTTGCCGCCAGATTCGCGCCCTAAGGCGTTGGAGAAGAAGGTGGGCGTACCTGAAAGAGCGCGCAGAGTCTTGGACACGCCCCCGGCTCTGACTCAGCGGCAGGTCCTGCAACAGGAAGTGAACGCTCTGACATCAGAGCGCCTGCGACGAAGGTCCTGTTCCCACTGCGGTGCCTGTGAAGTAGCAGCATCTGAAACCGGTAGGCTCCGTTTAACCAAGGGGGCGCTAAGATGTCACAACAACCGGCTGACAGTGCGGCCCCAGCCGGAGGCCCCAATCCCGCACCGTCTGGTATTGTAGCGCCAGATGGGGGCGCAGGTCCAGCACCCAGTCCGGTAGTCCCGATCATGCCACTAACGCTCCCATATATGCCTGGTGCGAAATGGCTTCCCCAATACAGCGGTGGGCCAGGCACATTAGCAGGCTTCAAGCGGAAGTTATGCAGCATCCTAGAAATGTACTCCATGCCTGAGAGACAAAAAGCTGCTGTGCTAATAGGGCAGCTAACTGGCGCTGCTGAGAGGGAAGTGGAGACCTGGGATACCGTTGATCAGGAGTCGGTACCTGCGATCTTCTGAAGCTACATGCCATATTTGAAGACCGCACAGAAACGGATCTCCGGATGGCCTTCTATCACTGTTCACAACAGCCAGGTGACAGCATCCGGGACTATGCTTGCCGACTACAGGGAGCCCTGAAAGCACTCAAGCAAATTAACAATTTAAATGCTATCGACGAGAATAAAATGTTGAAAGAACAATTTATACAGGGATTGAGATCCCCAGAGGAACGCAGAACTGTGAATTGGTGGTCCTTAGATCATCCTGATGCTACCTTTGATGCCCTAAAGGACATGGCAATAAAAGGGCTGCGGCCCCTGGGCAAACCTGAGGTGGCCACCCAACATCATCAGGCTGAAGTCACTCCGGAACCGGCAGTAACCCCCTTTTCCCCGCTAGTGGCTGAAGCCAAAGCGCAGGTGACACCTCCTAGTGAATTGGACTGTCTGCGCTCAGAGGTGCGCCAGCTGACTAAAAATCTGGCCGCTGTGATGAGTGCCCTACAGCTGCGGAAAGAGGAGGAAGGAAAGATCTCGTTAGCCCACTGCCCAGAAGACGTCCCGTGGATGCATCGGAGAAGAAAGAAGACGTCGCCCCCCCGCAGGAGGACAACGCCACCCCCAGGAGCAACCTCTGGTCAACACCCTCCTCGTCGAGAGATCATCTGTTATCGCTGCAACCGGAAAGGTCATCTGTCTACACAGTGTCCTTTAAACGGGCAGAACCTGGGTCCAAGGGCCAACACCCAGGAGAATACCCGTCAGGCCCCCTAGACTGGAACCGCAGGTATGTGGGCGGGCGACCCTACCTGTCTATTATTCTAGATGGTATTGCTGTTCCAGCATTGTTAGACACTGGGTCGCAGGTGACCCTAATACCTGATGCTCTATATACCAAGTACTGGTCAATGGACAGTCTTAAACCTCCGAGCCTTGACTTTACTGTGTATGCTTCGAATGGTCTTCCTGTAGAAGTACTCGGAACAAAATGTGTAGATGTAAGGTGGCAGAGAGGAGTTGAAAGACCAAGGGCTTCTGGTAGTAAAGACTGTAAATGAGGAGAACGGTTTAAATATCATTTTGGGTACTAACATTATCGGTAATTGTTTGGGAAAGTTGTGTTCTTACTCCAACAGCTCGCTGAGATTGCCCGACCAAGGCAGAGAGGAGTAATCCAAAGAGAGATCCGGGCCCTGGTGTGTCAGCAGCAAGCGAAGCTTACCGACGGCGAAATTGGTAATGTACGGGTCACTGACTCAGATCCTATTGTGATACCCCAATGAGTGAAATGATCATTTGGTGCAGGGCAGCCATAGGTCTGAGAGGACAGAATTACCAAGCTGTAGTAGAACCCCACCATTCAGAACATAGACCTACACTTATGACTGCTAGAGGAGTAGTAGAAGTGGTGAATGGAAGAGTACCGGTACGGCTTCTCAATTGGGGAGATGATGAGGTAAATTTACCCCATTATGCAACCATTGCTAAACTTCATGCTGTTGATAATAATTCTATTCTCCCGGCTGAGTCCTTAGACTCCTGTCAAATAGAGGAGGACAATGACCCAGCAACTCAGGTGGCGGAAGGGTGTCAGCAACTCCATGTTGGGACGGACACCACCCCGCTCACCAGAAGCAAGGGGTATTACGGGTGGTGCAAGAGTACGCCCAAGTGTTTAGCAAAAATCCCCTTGATTTTGGGACAATTAAGGGAGTACAACATCATATCCCTACTGGCAGTCATCCTCCCATCAAAGAGCGGTATAGGCCCATACCTCCAGCTCATTATCAGAAAGCTAAAGAAATGTTGAATGATATGAAGAAAGCCGGGGTGATAAGGGATAGTTGTAGCCCCTGGGCAGCCCCTCTAGTTCTGGTTAAAAAGAAAGATGGTAGTATGAGAATGTGTGTGGATTACAGGCAGGTGAACCGCATAACACACAAGGATGCATACCCGTTACCACGTATAGAGGAATCTTTAGCTGCTCTGAAAACAGCTAACTACTTTTCTACCCTTGATCTGACTAGTGGTTACTGGCAAGTGGCTGTGGCTGAGGAGGATCGTGAGAAAACGGCTTTCACCACCCCAATGGGGCTCTGTGAGTTCGACAGAATGCCGTTTGGGCTCAGCAGTGCCCAGGAACATTTCAGAGAGTGATGGAAAACTGTCTGGGACATCTCAATTTTGAAACCGTGCTGCTATACCTAGACGACGTTATCGTGTATTCCAAGACATATGAGGACCATCTGAAACACCTGGCAGAAGTATTCGAGTCCCTGTCCAGGTACGGGATGAAGTTGAAACCCTCAAAATGCCATCTACTCAAACAGAAGGTACAATACTTGGGGCACATCGTCAGTTCGGAAGGAGTAGCGCCAGACCCAGAGAAAGTCACTGCCATCCAGAAGTGGCCGGAGCCGAAGAACCTTAAGGAAGTGCGACAGTTCCTGGGACTAACGGGTTACTACAGGAGATTCGTGAAAGATTACACGAAGAAGGCAGCTCCTTTACAGGACCTCCTGGTAGGACAATCCTTAAAGAGCAGAAACCCTCCCTTTAACTGGGGTAAAGAACAGGCTGAAGCATTCCAAAAGATGAAAGAGATCCTTACAGGTGATGAGATCTTAACCTATCCTGATTACAGCCAACCGTTCCTGTTGTACACCGACGCCAGTAATGAAGGGCTGGGAGCAGTTCTCAGTCAGAAGCAGAATGGACAAGAAAAAGTCATCGCATATGCCAGCAGAAAACTCAGGCCAACTGAGAGGAATCCGGAAAATTATAGCAGCTTCAAGCTGGAGTTTCTGGCGCTGGTCTGGGCCATTACTGAAAGATTTAGCACTATCTGGCCTCCAATAAGTTCACGGCGTACACAGACAACAACCCGTTAACGCACCTGGAAAACCGCCAAGCTGGGTGCCATGGAGCAGCGATGGATGGCCCGGTTGTCCAATTACCAGTTTACTATCAAGTACCGGGCAGGTCGAAAGAATGCTAATGCTGATGCGTTGTCCCGAATGCCGCATGACTCTGATACAGAAGAAGAATCGGACGACCTGGAAGAAATTGAGCTACCCGCGTTCCATCGAAATGGGGTAGTCCACGAGCATCGAGTCCACAGAAAGCAGTATGGTGCAACATTAAATCCTTTACCCCATCACAGCTGGAAAGAGACTCAGGACAGTGATCCAGTGGTCAGCCGCATCAAGGAGTTGTTAAAACAGGAAGGTTCCTCCTTGGAAAAGGATGCACCTATGTCAGCCAAGCTCCTGTGGAACGAGAGAAGCAGGTTGTTCCTATACCGTGAGAAGTTGTGCAGGAGATACGTCAACCCCAGAACCCATGAAATGGTCTGGCAAATAGTGGTCCCCAAGGCAGACGTCCCAATGGTGTTGGAAGCGTACCACGATCAGCAGGACACTTTGGCTGGAGAAAGCTGGAGACCCTGTTGAGATGCCGGTTCTACTGGGTAGGGATGCGCAGCTCCATCGAGAGGTGGTGTCGGAACTGTGGACCCTGTGGTCTCAGAAGAAAGGACTACGGTAGTCAGAAGGCACCCCTGCAACCTATCCGGACGACTCGTCCTCTGGAGATTGTGGCCCTGGACCACGTCAAATTGTCGCCAAGTAGATCTGGATACTCATACGCCTTGACCATGGTGGACCATTACTCCAGATTTCTGGTAGTTGTTCCAGTTAAGGACCAGACCGCGGTGACGGCAGCGAAGACCTTTCAAGCAAGTTTCTGCAGACCGCATGGGTATCCGGAGCAAGTCTTAACCGATCAGGGACCTGCTTTTGAAGCCGATTTATTCAAGAATTCTGTCATATGTACGGGTGCAAGAAAATTAGAACGACACCATACCACCCTCAAACCAACGGTCTCTGTGAAAAGATGAACCATATTGTCCTTGACTTGTTGAGATCCATACCGTTGGAAGACAGGAATCGATGGCCGGATTTACTACCTGATTTGGTTGATTTGTATAATCATATACCTGTAAGCTCAACTAACTGCACTCCAGCTTATCTTATGCGAGCAAGGCCCGGAAAACTACCAATGGATTTAGAACTTGGAGTGGTAGAACCGGAGGCAGACGACGCTGTTGAAAACTGGGACGTCAATCGGCAAGAGCAATACAGAAGAGTACAAATCTGTGTGGAGGAAAGTCTCAATAAGGCACGGGAGAAACAGGAAGATGTTTACAACCGAAATGCTCCTGCCAAGCCTTTGATGCCTGGAGAGGTAGTATTAAAAAGAAAAAGGAAGATGCACAAATTGGATAATCAGTGGGAGCAAGAACCCTACGTCATACAAGATTCTAAATATGACAACAGAAAAGTTTGTGTCGTCAGTAAAGACGGAGGAAGAACAACAACCACTGTGTCCAGAGATCATTTGAAGTTGTGTCCAGAACACTTAAAGCGTTGTGAAAAGAACCCTGTCCTCAATCAAGGAGAAAGAAAGGAAGAGGTCCTACACACAGATCTGGGAGATTTTCCTGCGGATTGGCCCCGACTGGGAGATGCTGTGATAATTCCAGTGTTGCAGTTTTATCAGCCACAAGAGGAAGTTTTACCTCCAGTTGTGCCTGTGGTGCCAGTTGAGCCCGCTCAGGAGTTACCCATCCCAGCAACACCTCAACCTGTGGAACCTCAAGATGGATCATCTGAAGCAGCGCCCCATACTATGGGATCCCCTGGTGAAGCTGACTCACACCGTCCAGCCATCAGTACGCTTGCCAGATCCATAGAAAGATTAAGGCAGTTCTATAGTTTGCCGTTACGCAGTGCAGACAGATCGCAACTTGATATACCTGAAACTACACCACGTAGATCAGAGAGAATCACAAAAGGGAAATTACCCATTAGATATCAGCAGTAGTTATAACGAATTTATGTGAACATTGTAAAAGTCTATATATATAAATGTGTTTTCCCTATTATGTCTTCGTTTAACAATGGACTCAGAGGCTGAGGACTGAGCCAGCCCAAAAACTGTATCCTGTAAATAGTTGCACTAAAGTGCCTTTTTAATGGTTTCACATGAAACCTTGACTTACCTCTGAACCAAAAACCCGTGTGGTGTGGCACTGAGTGAGGTCTGCATTTGGATGTCCTGCAGCCCACCCAGGACCTACGTTGAAGGTTTGGTGCGGGTCCTTCACAAGTATACCGTATATTTATTAAATGCTATTTAATACTTTTGTATTTCTATATATAATGTTATTGTTCGCAACGTTCAAGATATCCTCACCTCCCGGATGGGACGAACCAATGTTAATTGTTTAATGTTTTCATGCATGAACAAAATGTCTCTTTTGTATTTTACAGCCCGGGAGTGCTGTCGTTTACCATGGGGGAATGTGTAGCCCTGGTACACAATACCAGGAGGATGAGTGGAGAGGTAACAGTTAAGGTCTCTTCATGACATCATGTACACTTCTGACACACCCAGCAGGGGTGTGGAAGGGAGTGATTTCTAGTCAGTCAGTTTCCTGTCCTTGGACAGAGTAGACGTGTCCAGTTTAAGTCTGTCAGCAGTTCAGAACGTGGAGGCTGGTACAGGTGGTCTAATTCACCTTAGTCTAGTCAGAGCTGTGCCCCACTGGAAGAAAGACTGAACTATCTATTAAGAGTTGAGCAAATCGAAGGGCAAAGTGGAAAGAAGATTATTGGAAAAGTGCGTTTGGCTTGGAAGAGTCCTGCACATTGCTACCGGTTACTGGGGACCGAAGGATCACTATTAGCCACAAGCATAGTGAAGAGAAAACCAGAGATTTACCGGACCCTAGGTCGCGGCAAACAGCCCCTTATAGTCAGTACGTAACTGGGGTCAGGGGAAGTGAAGACTTTGAGTCTCTGCAGGACAAAATAAGAATTCAGCTCCCTCATAGAAAGGCTCCACCACAAATCTGACTGGGAAGGACAGCTTTGGATAAGCTGGAATCATAGAGGGGACTACGCTTCAGGTGGTCGTACTCATCTTCATTGGACAGTAAAGGAGGCCCCTAAGTTGCTTAGCTGTTGCCTCAAAGCTCATCCTCACCAACCCCATCAGCCTCCCTGGGACCTGCTTGAACATCTTACAAGTAAAGGTATGGAAAGACGCTGACGGTGTGAGACTGAGTTATTATTGCATGCCTGCACAATCCCTACCTAACTACCGACCTGAGGGAAGAGTCCCACCTGTAGGGGACCCGACATCTAGCTGCATCACCATCCCCTCAGAGATCTACAGCAGCGCTGGTATAAATTACCAGAATTCTACAGGTGGCGTCACGAACTGTATATAAATATCCCCTGTAAATATTCCCCCAACATACGCCAGACCGCCAGGGCCACAGACCGAGCCACAGCTACCTGTGACAATCCCCATAGACTTCTACGGGCTCGGCTCTGAGTACCCCATTGCCCTGGTAACCCACAATTGTGGTGGCGGGTCGACACACATGGTGCACTGTGTATGAATGTGTGCATGGTGCACTGTGTATGAAGGTGTGCATGGTGCACTGTGTATGAAGGTTTGCATGGTGCACATCGTATAAAGGTGTGCATGGGGCACTGTGTATGAAGGTGTGCATGGGGCACTGTGTATGAAGTTGTGCATGGTGCACTGTGTATGAAGGTGTGCATGATGCACATCGTATAAAGGTGTGCATGGTGCACAGCGTATGAAGGTGTGCATGGTGCACAGTGTAAGAAGATGTGCATGGTGCACAGCGTATGAAGGTGTGCATGGTGCACAGCGTATGAAGGTGTGCATGGTGCACAGTGTAAGAAGGTGTGCATGGGGCACTGTGTATGAAGGTGTGCATGGGGCACTGTGTATGAAGGTGTGCATGGTGCACTGTGTATGAAGGTGTGCATGGTGCACTGTGTATGAAGGTGTGCATGGTGCACAGTGTATGAAGGTGTGCATGGTGCACAGTGTATGAAGGTGTGCATGGTGCACTGTGTATGAAGGTGTGCATGGTGCACAGCGTATGAAGGTGTGCATGGTGCACAGTGTATGAAGGTGTGCATGGTGCACATCGTATGAAGGTGTGCATGGTGCACAGTGTATGAAGGTGTGCATGGTGCACATCGTATGAAGGTGTGCATGGTGCACAGTGTCTGAAGGTGTGCATGGGGCACTGTGTATGAAGGTGTGCATGGTGCACATCGTATGAAGGTGTGTATGGTGCACAGTGTATGAAGGTGTGCATGGTGCACATCGTATGAAGGTGTGCATGATGCACTGTGTATGAAGGTGTGCATGGTGCACATCGTATGAAGATGTGCATGATGCACAGTGTATGAAGGTGTGCATGACGCACTGTATATGAAGGTGTGCATGGTGCACATCGTATGAAGGTGTGCATGATGCACAGTGTATGAAGGTGTGCATGATGCACAGTGTATGAAGGTGTGCATGGTGCACATCGTATGAAGGTGTGCATGGTGCACTGTGTATGTGTGTGAAAGCTTGGATGGATCATTGCGCATTTGTGTAAGGACATGGAAGGTGCACTGTGTATATGTATGAAGGTTTGGATCATGTGCCAAGTATACATCAGCTATAAAAGGTCTAGCAAATGTCAGCTCTCTCATATTGTCAGCTGTTCTCCACCATCTTCTTATGTTCCATTCAGCATTTCATTACAATATTTCACATGACGTCCGGCGCCAAGTATCCACACGCTGTAATCTCCTGGATATCAGGCCTTCTTACATGTATCCGTAAGCCTGGTTGTCATAGTTTGGGTCTTCTCCTTCATCGTCATAAACATCTACTTCCATACTTTTACTTTTTAAGAGAGGAGCATCTACAGATGGGAGAGAAGGACACAGTTCTCACTGCCACTTGACTTAAAGGGTTTTTCCACTTTAAACAAAATCTTAGGAGGCCTCATTCATGAAGAACCTGCCCAAGATACTCTGATGACCACCTCATATGTGCCCAATTAAAACAAGATGGCCCCGTAGAAAAGTTATAACCAAGTATGAGGAACTAGGAAATACATCAACTCAACAACAATCCTAGTAGATGGTTCCACCATCATGATAGGTGTCTTTAGGACGAGCCAAACTTATCGTCCTTGGGTATCATGAGTGCCATATGGAAAGTTGGACTTGTGCTTGATACATAAGATTTTAGAGATCACGTACTTGCTGGGTGTGGGATGGAGTTGCATCCATCAGGGTAACCTGAGAGCAGAAGAAAAAGCAATCAAGAAAAGACTTGGACAGCTAAGTAAAATGACAGAAGAAGTTTAAGAAATGTGATGGAGACGTGAGACTATCCGCAGAGGTAAAGGTCTCCACATACAGAGATACTTGTCTACTGGTTGTCCCACTGTATGTGTCTCTGAAATGACCTAGATATGAATGAACTTAATACAGTGGGTGGAAGAAAAGTACAAAACCTGTGTCAGAGGTTGGATAGATCATTCGAAAGAAGGTCTAGAATATAGTAGGTCCTCCCAACCAATGCTCATGATGTAGACCCTACAAAAGGTTCCTACAAAAGATATGGAAGTCACCAAATTTTGGCAAACAGGCGAAAGTCTCCATATCCATCAATGCCATCAGACCCACATTATCACCACCATGAGGCATATATATCTGGTGCCCGCCTCATAATATAACCCTGGGGCACATGCACCAAATGCGATGAGTTTTAGAACCTACCTTGAATTTCTCTTCCCACCGAACTTCTACGGCTCTCACAGATTGGTGACTTCCTGTGGAGACAGAGGTTCAGAGGGTCTTAGCTCACACGTATGAGCCCTTTATCTCAGTGTGGTCTGCGCATCTGTAGTTCATAATAATACTTCCTTCTCACCAAGAACCTCAAGAAGCTATAAATCTGTGGTCCAGCCGTGATATGAGGAAGTGTAATAATTCCTGACCTCTTAATTACTTTCAAAAGTCTACGAAAACACGGAGGCCTTGTCATTTCAAGAGTCAACTTTCTAATGTGTCTGTTCACACGGACCTGGAAACTTACAATCTATTGATGCATATACCCTACTGAGTGAAGATAGGTGCAGAGGAGAAGGCCAACGTCAGGGATATGGAGACGACAGATACGTACGGAATTGTGAGCAAGATGTCCTGGTGGCACATGGTGCTCTGAGAGGAGACTGATCGCAGGTGAACTGTGGAGACAGAGGATATGGTGGTCAGTTCTCAGCAGCTGAGGAACATGTCCTGTGGTCTAAACTGTGTTGTTCTGGGGCTGATCCCAGAAACAATCATGTTTAGGTGCTTATGGAAATGTTGTGGGGTTAGAGCAGGCAGGCAGTCTCTGTCCCCATGCAGAACACGTGGGGTGGTCAAACAGATGTGGGAATCTGATGTCAGGCCTTACCTGGTGGTCTATTCATAATCATAAAACTTGATGAAGGTGGAGTATAATGAGTCCTACGATACAAGAGAATGAGAATAAAAAAGGTCATTCTGGGTAATGTAGTACTACATATCGACTCTCCCCCAAAAAAGTACACTCCCTGACAGAAGTTAAGTCGCTTATCCATGTTATGTAAATAAATGCTTATAACCTGACGTTAAATTCATCCATTGGTTTTATAAATTGTTCTTTTGAAAGCTGAAACACTCCGAAATGTGGTTTAGGTTAAGAAAATAAATTGGCATCAATGCTGAAATATTGATCATTTAATGGACACAGAATGGTCAGATTTTGGCAAGACAAAAGTTTTGTCACCTGGTCATATAATGCACCCAATCCTAGTTTACATCCTCACCTGTGCTCAGTAAATGATGGGTTAATTAGTGGGTGTGTGTATATAAAAAACCCAGCACCCCAGACCTTCACTTGAACTGCTACTTGAGCTCTGACAACATGGCAAAAATCCACCCTGCGACCAAAGCCTGGATTATCGAGAGGCTGAAGACCAGATCCACTGCAGAGGTGGCTGGCACCTTTACTGTGTTCAGCATCAAGTACAAAGAATTAAAAAAGGTTTGAAGAGACTGGAGATGTGTTTGACAAGCCCAGGTCAGGCAGACCCCGCAAGACAACTGCTCAGGAGGAACGTTTGTTTGTTAGAAAATCCAAAGCAAGCCCCTCTTCCACTGCAGCAGAGCTCCAACAGGCCTGGTCACCTCAAGTCCCTGTGTCAACTAGAACAGTTTGTAGGATTCTGTCTCGAAATGGCCTCCATGGTCGAATCAGTGCCCAGAAGTCAGCACTAAACAAAAGGCAAATAAAAAAACGTCCCACAGCCTGCTAAACAGATGGACACTGGAAAAGTGGCAGAAGGTGGATTTCTCTGATGAATCTTCAGTAGAATTACACCATAGCCACTGCAAATACTGCAGGAGACCTACTGGAGCCCATATGGATCCTAAATACACCCAGAAAACAGTTAAATCTGGTGGTGGAAAGATCATGGTCTGGGGTTACATTCAGTATGGGGTGTGCGAAACATTTGCAAGGTGGAAGGCAATATCAATAGCCTAAAATATCAAGAAGTATTATCTACCTCATATTCCAAATCATAAAAGGGGTCAAATTCTGCAGCAGGATGGTGCTCCATCACATACATCCATCTCTACAACAAAGTTCCTCCAGGCAAAAAAGATCAAGGTGCTCAAGGACTGGCCAGCCCAGTCACCAGACATGAACATCATTGAGCAGGTTTGGGGTAGGATGAAAGAGGAAGCTTGGAAGACAAAACCAAGGAATCTAGATGAACTCTGGGAGGCATGGAAGACGGCGTTCTGTGCTATTCCTGATGACTTCATTAATAAATTGTATGAATCATTGTTGAACCGCATGGATGCAGTCCTTCAAGCTCATGGAAGTCACACAAAATATTAAATATGACTCTAATAGCACCACAACTTCAGTCACCAATGTTAAGCAACATATATTTGTATTTTAAGGTAATTATTTGTTTGAATATCACATTACTTTCTGTGGGAGACAAAACTTCTGTCTTGCCAAAATCTGACCATTCTGTGTCCATTAAATGATCAATAATTCTGCATTGATGCCAATTTATTTTCTTAACCTAAACCAAATTTTGGAGGGTTTCAGATTTCAAAAGAATAATTTATAAACCCAATGGATGAATTTAACGTCAGGTTATAAGCTTTGATTTACATAACATGGATAAGCGACATAACTTCTGTCAGGGAGTGTACTTTAGGTGGCCATGCCTACGTACACTATAAATGCAACCACAGATGGAAAAGAGAAACATGAGAATTTTCACCCAACTGGAGTCTATCTATCTTTATGTCCTATAGGTGGCGCTGTTTTATAATGGAATCTATTTATTTAAATTGCGTATAGACGGCGCTGCTGATTATATAAATTTACATGAACGGAATAACTTACTTGCTATCACAGTAATCTGTCTGTGTTATGTGAACTGAGAGAGAAAACACAAAAGGTTTTTTTTTTTTTTGCAAAAAATCTAAAAGTTCAAACTTCAACATCTTTCATATTCGCCATGAAATATACTGAGAATTCCAACACTTACTTGGTATCTTTCTATGACAGCTAATACACAGGCCTGTGATGAGAACTATGGGGATAACAACAGCAACAAAGTACATCACACTGAATGTGTCCATCACGCTGGCCTGTATTCAAAAGAACAGAAAAAAACAACATCACATAACCTCTCTTTTTTTATATAAATGTTACTTGTTATACCACATTTTACCACTCGGAGTGCTGTGTTTTTTAAGCATTCATTAATAACAGAGCAAAGACTGCCACCTAGAGGTGAAAGAATTTAATTCAGCAATTTTTTGTAAATTGTCACATTTAGTGTTAAATAAGGAATCAGTAGAACCTGTCATTTCCTATCCAGCCCATAAAAAGTCAACCCAGAGGTAAGTGCCTAACACAAAGCAAGTAATCATTCCCAGACTCGTTTCATACATGAGTTTATGCACTTTGCAGATTGTAAACGACAAGTAATCTCTAAATATTACTCATGATTCAACAGAAAATGTAGTCATTTCAGTTTTGGTAAAGTGTTACTTTCATAGTACCTCTTCATTCATGCTCTTCCTTAAAATGAGAGCTCTCTGCAATATTATAATACTGCCCCCTATGTACAAGAATATAACTACTATAATACTGCTCCTATGTACAAGAATATAACTACTATAATACTGCCCTATGTACAAGAATATAACTACTATAATACTGCCCTATGTACAAGAGTATAACTACTATAATACTGCTCCTATTACAAGTATAACTACTATAATACTGTCCCATGTACAAGATATAACTATATAATACTGCCCTATGTACAAGAATATAATACTATAATACTGCTCCTATGTACAAGAATATAACTACTATAATACTGCCCTATGTGCAAGAATATAACTACTATAATACTGCTCCTATGTACAAGAATATAACTACTATAATACTGCCCCTATTACAAGAATATAACTACTATAATACTGCCCTATGTACAAGAATATAACTACTATAATACTGCTCCTATGTACAAGAATATAACTACTATAATACTGCCCCTGTACAAGAATATAACTACTATAATACTGCCCCTATGTACAAGAATATAACTACTATAATACTGCTCCTATGTACAAGAATATAACTACTATAATACTGCTCCTAGCTGAGAGGTTGTGTGTTTGTAGCTCTCCTGATGTCGGAGCAAGCCCAGGGAGGGGCCACCCTGGGCGGGAAGCTCCCAGGCAAGGCCAGCTTCCCGGCCTACACTGGGACAAGCCTCCCAGGCCTCTCCTAATGGGAATGTTAATCCCAGAGCCACTGTCAGAGCAGTGAATGCAGCGAGCCAAAGCTGCAGCAGTTCTGTGAAGGAGGAAAAAGCCGTCAGTAAAGTTTTGGGAGGAAAACCTTCTCCAAGTCCAGCAAAGAAGCAAGAAGGAAAAGTGTCGGTCAGTGAAGGGTTACAGCACAATGTGAAGTCAGGTAACTCCCCAGTCAGCAAGCAGCTCCTGCCGGGTGCACAGTTGAGATCAGCCCCAGCTGTGCAGATCACCTCTCCTGCTCCCAGGCAGAGACGGACGTCTTTGGAAAGACAAACCATCCAGGAGAACTTACAGCAGCATGGCAGTATGGCGCGGTCAGGACGCACACGGTCGCAGTCAGGTGGCAGCAGTAAAAGTGCTGTGGAGCCTGGAGCCATGAAACCAGCGGTGGTGAAAATTAAGGAGACGTCTGGGTTCAAGCAGCCGGGGACATCGCTGAATGCAGGATCCCAGGAGGAGACGCCACGTGCACCTGAGCTTCAGCTCGCAGAGGAGATCCAGGACTGGTCAAGAAGTTCGGTGAGTTACAGCAGCAGAAAGACTCACTACAGATGCAGATAGACACTTGCTATAAGCTAAAGGCTATTAATCCCGGGAGTCATGATTTTTATGATGAGACTCTGAACACACTGGGTGTATTGCTGGCAAAAGTGGTGAGGGACATGGACTGCGTCCTAGAGAGGATGGGGCCCCTGGCGGAGACTTATAGGAACCAGGAACTGTTTAAGTCACAGAAGCAGAACTCTGCAGGTTCCAGGTCAGACATTGTCCAGGTGGACCCCAGAAGCAGGTGCGGACAGTGCTGCAGCCTGCAAGTTTCTGCTTCCAAAAGGGGCAAATGCCGCACCAGCAGCAGCCAGTAGTACAGACCCAGCAGACGTACCACAAGTCTCAAAATGCTCAGCAAAACTGCCTGCAGCAGATCCAAAGCAGAAGCATGTAGTGCAGATTCCAGCAGAGGTACAACAAGTCACAGAATGCCCAGCACAACAGCCTGCAGCAGATTCCAAGCAGCAGCATGAAGGGCACATTCCAGTAGAGGTACAACAAGTCGCAGAATGCCCAGTACAGCCGCCTGCAGCAGATTCCAAGCAGCAGCATGGACATTTTTCAGCACAGGGACTACAAGTCTCAGAATGCCATGCACCACAGTTGGGCAGTGGACATGTGCCGGTAGTTCCTGATGGTGCCCAGCAGGGCTCTGATGCTGGGGATAACCGCGCTGTATCTGAGGGGTCGGGGGTTTGGGGGAGCACAGTATCTTTGCTGGACGCTGCGCAGTCTGATAGTGACATTGATGTTGATGATAATAATGTGCATGATGATGTCTGTGATTTCCCCCCTTTAATTCCGAGCACACAAGGTGTAGAAGCCCCCCCTGCTGCAGACCCTCACCCCGTCAGTCAGCCTAGTGTGACCCGCAGGTTCCCCCCAGTAATGCCTGGAGTCGTGGCGCTCCGTCCTTCACCTCTGGTGCCAATTATACCGGCCAGGCATTTAACGAGAGAACGTCGTGCGTTTCGGCACACAGGTGCCAAGGAGGATCTGCCAGATAGAAGGTTTGTGGTCAGGGAGTCTTGTGTCGCCAGATGGGGTTTGCGCCAGTCAGCATCTTGGCGGTGATTAATCTTCCAGACAGGCAGGGCTATGACGTCAGCTTTAAGCTCATGAGTGACCTGGACAGGTCCTGGTCTAATTTCCCCAAGTTTAGAGACTCTGAGGGCTGGAGTAAGTTCAGCTTTATTCCTATCTCTAAGCCAGATACCGTTACGGTAAATCTCATCTTCTGGAATGAGTTTGTTCCCCGCAGGACATTGTGGTGTGGCTCGGAGGCATTGTGACCTGGTCTCTGACCTCACCAAAAGCAGAGACAATGATGGTATCTGGACGGGAGGGTGGAGGGTTTTGTGTGAAACTGCGCCAATGCGATAATATCACTGCCCACTTACCCAACTCCTTCTTTATTGGGAGGGAGAGGGGTGTGTGTTTCTATCCTGGGCAGCCTCGTAAGTGCTTCAAATGTGGCAAGGCGGGTCACCTGGCGAATACGTGTACTGTGGTGAAGTGCAACCTGTGTGGGGAGGTCGGCCATGTGGCTGCAGACTGCCAGAACATCAGGTGCAACCTCTGTGGGAAGATCGGTCACCCTCACAGGGACTGTCCTGACGCCTGGCACAATATCTGTAAGGACTATCCTGATGAGGATTTGGTGGCAGGGGCAGAGATTCTGGAGGAGGCAGCTTTACTGTCAGGGGAAATACTGGCCAGACCGGAGGCCCACCAGGGGTCTACTCAGGTGACACCAGGCAGCAGGGTTCAGAGGGTGCACAGGGAAGTATGGAGGTTGTCCCTCAGGGGCAGCAGTCACAGGGAAGCATTACTTCAGTACTACCATCTGTGTCTCAGACTAAAAGGAAGAAAAAGGACAAGACCTCCCGTAAACCTGAGGAGTATGACACTGGCCAAGGAGCCAGGAAGAAGGTCCAGAGTTCTGCAGGTGTAATGGACTTATCTAATAGGTTTGGTGTTCTGTCTGAGTCTGACGGTGATTTTGAGGATGACCTTAGAAGAATTGACGCAGAGTTTGATAGGGACGTAGAGGACTGTCCTCCGCCCAAGCGGAAGCCATTACCTGAGGGCTCTCGGGTAGAGTCTGAAATGGAGACCGGCGGTGCCCAGAATAACTCTGACTCAGATCTGTGACGCTGTCAACCACATAATGTCCGAGCCCAGATAGATAAAATCATTAGGAAATGTTAAGTTATGGAAGGATGTGTCACTGGGTTGAATATGATGTTTTTTTTTTTTTGTTTTTTTTCCACAGGTGTATGGACTCCTTTAAGATAATTTTATAGGTATAATCGGAGTAATGATGTACTCCAGAATGATTAAATCCGAAGGTTGATTGGTTTTTTGAATTGACTGGAGTGAAATAATCAGTATATGTACTGTACTACTTTTTGGTCTATTTACAAATTAAATTAATTTGCCCAATATTCAAGATATAACTACTTAATACTGCTCTATGTACAAAGAATTAATACTTAATATTTAATGATTTACTGTAATACTCCTATATACAAGAATATAACTACTATAATACTGCCCATATAGTATACTTATATGTTATGAAGTTATAACTACTATAATACTGCTCCTATTACAAGATATAACTACTATAATACTGCTCCTATGTACAAGAATATAACTACTATAATACTGCTCCTATGTACAAGATATATAACTACTATAATACTGCCCCTATATACAAGGTTATAACTACTATAATACTGCTCCTAATTACAGATATAACTACTATAATACTGCTCCTATGTACAAGAGTATAACTACTATAATACTGCCCTATGTACAAGAGTATAACTACTATAATATGCTCCTATATACAGAGTATAATACTATAATACTGCTCCTATATACAAGAGTATAACTACTATAATGCTCCTATGTACAAGAGTATAACTTTAATACTGCTCCTATGTACAAGAATATAACTACTATAATACTGCTCCTATGTACAAGAGTATAACTACTATAATACTGCTCCTATATACAAGATTTATAACTACTATAATACTGCTCTTTACAGATAAAACTACTATAATACTGTCCTATTACAAGAGTATAACTACTATAATACTGCTCCTATGTACAAGAGTATAACTACTATAATACTGCTCCTATATACAAGATATAACTACTATAATACTGTCCCTATATACAAGAGTATAACTACTATAATACTGCTCCTATGTACAAGAGTATAACTACTATAATATGCTCCTATGTACAAGATATAACTACTATAATACTGCCCTATATACAAGAGTATAAACTATATAATACTATCCTATGTACAAGAGTATAACTACTATAATACTGCCCCTATGTACAAGAGTATAACTGCTATAATACTGTCCCTATGTACAAGAGTATAACTACTATAATACTGCCCCTATATACAAGAATATAACTACTATAATACTGCCCCTATGTACAAGAGTATAACTGCTATAATACTGTCCCTATGTACAAGAGTATAACTACTATAATACTGCTCCTATATACAAGAATATAACTACTATAATACTGCCCTATGTACAAGAGTATAATGCTATAATACTGTCCCTATGTATAAGATATAACTACTATAATACTGCTCCTATATACAAGAGTATAACTACTATAATACTGCTCCTATGTACAAGAGTATAACTACTATAATACTGCTCCTATATAAAGAATATAACTACTATAATACTGCCCTATGTACAAGAGTATAACTGCTATAATACTGCCCTATGTACAAGAGTATAACTACTATAATATGCTCCTATGTATAAGAGTATAATACTATAATACTGCTCCCTATGTACAAGAGTATAACTACTATAATACTGCTCCTATATACAAGAGTATAACTACTATAATACTGCTCCTATATACAAGAGTATAACTACTATAATACTGCTCCTATATACAAGAGTATAACTACTATAATACTGCTCCTATATACAAGAGTATAACTACTATAATACTGCTCCTATATACAAGAGTATAACTACTATAATACTGCTCTATGTACAAGAGTATAACTACTATAATACTGCTCCTATATACAAGATATAACTACTATAATACTGCCCCTATGTATAAGAATATAACTACTATAATACTGCTCCTATATACAAGAATATAACTACTATAATACTGCCCTATATACAAGAATATAACTACTATAATACTGCTCCTATGTACAAGAATATAACTACTATAATACTGCTCCTATGTACAAGAATATAACTACTATAATACTGCCCTATGTACAAGAGTATAACTACTATAATACTGCTCCTATATACAAGAGTATAACTACTATAATACTGCTCCTATATACAAGAGTATAACTACTATAATACTGCTCCTATATACAAGAGTATAACTACTATAATACTGCTCCTATGTACAAGAGTATAACTATAAATGCTCGTATGTACAAGAATATAATACTATATACTGCCCCTATGTACAAGAGTATAACTACTATAATACTGCTCCTATATACAAGAGTATAACTACTATAATACTGCTCCTATATACAAGAGTATAACTACTATAATACTGCTCCTATGTACAAGAGTATAATACTATAATACTGCTCCTATATACAAGAATATAACTACTATAATACTGCTCCTATATACAAGAGTATAACTACTATAATACTGCTCCTATGTACAAGAGTATAACTACTATAATACTGCTCCTATGTACAAGAATATAACTACTATAATACTGCTCCTATATACAAGAGTATAACTACTATAATACTACTCTATGTACAAGAGTATAAACTACTATAATACTGCCCCTATGTACAAGAGTATAACTGCTATAATACTGTCCCTATGTACAAGAGTATAACTACTATAATACTGCTCCTATATACAAGAATATAACTACTATAATACTGCCCCTATGTACAAGAGTATAACTGCTATAATACTGTCCCTATGTACAAGAGTATAACTACTATAATACTGCTCCTATATACAAGAATATAACTACTATAATACTGCCCCTATGTACAAGAGTATAACTGCTATAATACTGTCCTATGTATAAGAATATAACTACTATAATACTGCTCCTATATACAAGAGTATAACTACTATAATACTGCTCCTATGTACAAGAGTATAACTACTATAATACTGCTCCTATATACAAGAATATAACTACTATAATACTGCCCTATGTACAAGAGTATAACTGCTATAATACTGCCCCTATGTACAAGAGTATAACTACTATAATACTGCTCCTATGTATAAGAGTATAACTACTATAATACTGCTCCCTATGTACAAGAGTATAACTACTATAATACTGCTCCTATATACAAGAGTATAACTACTATAATACTGCTCCTATATACAAGAGTATAACTACTATAATACTGCTCCTATATACAAGAGTATAACTACTATAATACTGCTCCTATATACAAGAGTATAACTACTATAATACTGCTCCTATATACAAGAGTATAACTACTATAATACTGCTCCTATGTACAAGAGTATAACTACTATAATACTGCTCCTATATACAAGATATAACTACTATAATACTGCCCCTATGTATAAGATATATAACTACTATAATACTGCTCCTATATACAAGAATATAACTACTATAATACTGCCCCTATATACAAGAATATAACTACTATAATACTGCTCCTATGTACAAGAATATAACTACTATAATACTGCTCCTATGTACAAGAATATAACTACTATAATACTGCCCTATGTACAAGAGTATAACTACTATAATACTGCTCCTATATACAAGAGTATAACTACTATAATACTGCTCCTATATACAAGAGTATAACTACTATAATACTGCTCCTATTACAAGAGTATAACTACTATAATACTGCTCCTATGTACAAGAGTATAACTACTATAATACTGCTCGTATGTACAAGAATATAACTACTATAATACTGCCCCTATGTACAAGAGTATAACTACTATAATACTGCTCCTATATACAAGAGTATAACTACTATAATACTGCTCCTATATACAAGAGTATAACTACTATAATACTGCTCCTATGTACAAGAGTATAACTACTATAATACTGCTCCTATATACAAGAATATAACTACTATAATACTGCTCCTATATACAAGAGTATAACTACTATAATACTGCTCCTATGTACAAGAGTATAACTACTATAATACTGCTCCTATGTACAAGAATATAACTACTATAATACTGCTCCTATATACAAGAGTATAACTACTATAATACTACTCCTATGTACAAGATTATAACTACTATAATACTGCCCCTATGTACAAGAGTATAACTGCTATATACTGTCCCTATGTACAAGAGTATAACTACTATAATACTGCTCCTATATACAAGAATATAACTACTATAATACTGCCCCTATGTACAAGAGTATAACTGCTATAATACTGTCCCTATGTACAAGAGTATAACTACTATAATACTGCTCCTATTATACAAGAATATAACTACTATAATACTGCCCCTATGTACAAGAGTATAACTGCTATAATACTGTCCTATGTATAAGATATAACTACTATAATACTGCTCCTATATACAAGAGTATAACTACTATAATACTGCTCCTATGTACAAGAGTATAACTACTATAATACTGCTCCTATATACAAGAATATAATACTATAATACTGCCCCTATGTACAAGAGTATAACTGCTATAATACTGCCCCTATGTACAAGAGTATAACTACTATAATACTGCTCCTATGTATAAGAGTATAACTACTATAATACTGCTCCCTATGTACAAGAGTATAACTACTATAATACTGCTCCTATATACAAGAGTATAACTACTATAATACTGCTCCTATATACAAGAGTATAACTACTATAATACTGCTCCTATATACAGAGTATAACTACTATAATACTGCTCTATATACAAGAGTATAATACTATAATACTGCTCCTTATACAAGAGTATAACTACTATAATACTGCTCCTATGTACAAGAGTATAACTACTATAATACTGCTCCTATATACAAGAATATAACTACTATAATACTGCCCCCTATGTATAAGAATATAACTACTATAATACTGCTCCTATATACAAGAATATAACTACTATAATACTGCCCTATGTGCAAGAATATAACTACTATAATACTGCCCCTATGTACAAGAATATAATACTATAATACTGCCCTATGTGCAAGAATATAACTACTATAATACTGCTCCTATGTACAAGAGTATAACTACTATAATACTGCCCCTATGTACAAGAATATAACTACTATAATACTGCCCCCTATGTACAAGAATATAACTACTATAATACTGCCCTATGTACAAGAATATAACTACTATAATACTGCCCCTATGTGCAAGAATATAACTA
The DNA here is from genome assembly GCA_033576555.1 of Oophaga sylvatica. NCBI lineage: Eukaryota > Metazoa > Chordata > Amphibia > Anura > Dendrobatidae > Oophaga > Oophaga sylvatica. The sequence goes on along the minus strand of JARQOD010006543.1, from coordinate 17,246 downwards.
CTATAATACTGCCCTATGTACAAGATATAACTACTATAATACTGCCCCTATGTGCAAGAATATAAACTACTATAATACTGCCCTATGTACAAGAATATAACTACTATAATACTGCCCCTATGTACAAGAATATAACTACTATAATACTGCCCCTATGTACAAGAATATAACTACTATAATACTGCCCCTATGTACAAGAATATAACTACTATAATACTGCCCCTATGTACAAGAATATAACTACTATAATACTGCCCTATGTACAAGAATATAACTACTATAATACTGCCCCTATGTACAAGAATATAACTACTATAATACTGCCCCTATGTACAAGAATATAACTACTATAATACTGCCCTATGTACAAGAATATAACTACTATAATACTGCTCCTATGTACAAGAATATAACTACTATATACTGCCCTATGTACAAGAATATAACTACTATAATACTGCCCCTATGTACAAGAATATAACTACTATAATACTGCCCCTATGTACAAGAATATAATTACTATAATACTGCCCCCTATGTACAAGAATATAACTACTATAATACTGCCCTATGTACAAGAATATAACTACTATATTACTGCTCCTATGTACAAGAATATAACTACTATAATACTGCCCCTATGTACAAGAATATAACTACTATATTACTGCTCCTATGTACAAGAATATAACTACTATAATACTGCCCTATGTACAAGAATATAACTACTATAATACTGCCCTATGTACAAGAATATAACTACTATAATACTGCCCCCTATGTACAAGAATATAATTACTATAATACTGCTCCTATGTACAAGAATATAATTACTATAATACTGCCCCCTATGTACAAGAATATAATTACTATAATACTGCCCCCTATGTACAAGAATATAATTACTATAATACTGCCCCTATGTACAAGAATATAACTACTATAATACTGCCCCTATGTACAAGAATATAACTACTATATTACTGCTCCTATGTACAAGAATATAACTACTATAATACTGCCCCTATGTACAAGAATATAACTACTATAATACTGCCCCTATGTACAAGAATATAACTACTATAATACTGCCCCTATGTACAAGAATATAACTACTATAATACTGCCCCTATGTACAAGAATATAACTGCTATAATACTGCCCCTATATACAAGAATATAACTACTATAATACTGCCCCTATTACAATAATAATAATAATAATTCTTATTTATATAGCGCCATCATATTCCGCAGCGCTTTACAGTTTAACAGTTTCAGAACACAAGTCATAAGTAACAACGTTAACAATACAATAATTAAAGCACAATCAGCCGCCCCTGCTCGTGAGAGCTTACAATCTACAATGAGGTGGGGGAGATACAAAGTACAGGTGTGTATATACAATGGTGCATTTACAATGATGGTCCAGCCATCTTGAGGGAGTGAGGGATGGATGGAGATAGTGAATGGGCTACACACACACACTTACACATAGAATGACTTTGATTAGTGAATGTGATAGGCCGCTCTGAACAGATGTGTTTTGAGGGAGCGCCTGAAACCATGCAAATTGTGGATAGTCCTAATTTCTTGGGGTAGAGCATTCCAGAGGATTGGCGCAGCGCAGGAGAAGTCTTGGAGTCGGGAGTGGGAGGTACGGATTAGTGCAGAGGTTAGTCGAAAGTCGTTTGCAGAGCGCAGCAGTCGGTTAGGCGATAGATAGAAATGAGGGAGGAGATGTAGGGGGATGCTGCACTGTGGAGAGGACGGGTAGGTGATAGATAGAAATGAGGGAGGAGATGTAGGGGGGTGCTGCACTGTGGAGAGGACGGGTAGGGTGATAGATAGAAATGAGGGAGGAGATGTAGGGGGGTGCTGCACTGTGGAGAGGACGGGCAGGGTGATAGATAGAATGAGGAGGAGATGTAGGGGGGTGCTGCACTGTGGAGAGGACGGGCAGGTGATAGATAGAAATGAGGGAGGAGATGTAGGGGTGCTGCACTGTGGAGAGGACGGGCAGGTGATAGATAGAAATGAGGGAGGAGATGTAGGGGGGCTGCACTGTGGAGAGGACGGGCAGGGTGATAGAAATGAGGGAGGAGATGTAGGGGGGCGCACTGTGGAGAGGACGGGTAGGTGATAGATAGAAATGAGGGAGGAGATGTAGGGGGGGCTGCACTGTGGAGAGGACGGGCAGGTGATAGATAGAAATGAGGGAGGAGATGTAGGGGGGTGCTGCACTGTGGAGAGGACGGGCAGGTGATAGATAGAAATGAGGGAGGAGATGTAGGGGGTGCTGCACTGTGGAGAGGACGGGCAGGGTGATAGATAGAAATGAGGGAGGAGATGTAGGGGTGCTGCACTGTGGAGAGGACGGGCAGGTGATAGATAGAAATGAGGGAGGAGATGTAGGGGGTGCTGCACTGTGGAGAGGACGGGCAGGTGATAGATAGAAATGAGGGAGGAGATGTAGGGGGGTGCTGCACTGTGGAGAGGACGGGCAGGTGATAGATAGAAATGAGGGAGGAGATGTAGGGGGGTGCTGCACTGTGGAGAGGACGGGCAGGGTGATAGATAGAAATGAGGGAGGAGATTAGGGGTGCTGCACTGTGGAGAGGACGGGCAGGTGATAGATAAATGAGGGAGGAGATGTAGGGGTGCTGCACTGTGGAGAGGACGGGCAGGTGATAGATAGAATGAGGAGGAGATGTAGGGCGACTGTGGAGGGGGCAGTGATAGATAGAATGGAGGGTGTAGGGTGCTGCACTGTGGAGAGGACGGGCAGGTGATAGATAGAAATGAGGGAGGAGATGTAGGGGGTGCTGTACTGTGGAGAGGACGGGCAGGTGTAGATAGAAATGAGGGAGGAGATGTAGGGGGGTGCTGCACTGTGGAGAGGACGGGAGGTGATAGATAGAAATGGAGGAAGTAGGGGCGATGTGAGAGGAGGAGGTGTAGATAGAAAGGGGAGGAGATGTAGGTGCTGCACTGTGGAGAGGACGGGCAGGTGATAGAATGAGGAGGAATGTAGGGGCTGCACTGTGAGAGGACGGGCAGGGTGATAGAATGAGGAGGAGATGTAGGGGGTGCTGCACTGTGGAGAGCTTTGTGGGTGAGAACCAGTACTTTGAATTGGATCCTATAATGAATGGGCAGCCAGTGTAAGGAGTGGCGAAGAGCGGACGCGTCGAGTACCGATTAGCCAGATGGATGACCCTGGCTGCTGCATTAAGGATGGACTGGAGAGGGGATAGTCGAGTAATGGGGAGGCCAAGTAATAGAGCGTTGCAGTAGTCCAGGCGGGAGTGGATCAATGCTACAGTGAGGGTTTTTGTTGTTTCCATGGTGAGAAAAGGGCGGATTCTAGAGATGTTCTTTAGGTGTAGACGGCAAGAGCGGGCAAGAGATTGTATATGGGAGGTGAAGGAGAGATTGGTGTCAAACATAACCCCCAGACAGCAAGCCTGCTGCCGGGGTGTTATTATGGTGCCGCCCATGGAGAGGGAAATGTCAGATTTAGGGAGGTTATTAGATGGCGGGAGCAGAAGCAGTTCAGTCTTGGAGAGGTTAAGTTTCAGAAAGAGAGCAGACATGATGTTGGAGACTGTGGACAGACAGTCGGTGGTGTTCAGTAGAATAGCGGGGGTAAGGTCGGGGGATGACGTGTATAGTTGTGTGTCATCAGCATAAAGATGGTACTGAAAGCCAAATCTGCTGATGGTCTGTCCAATTGGGGCCGTGTAGAGAGAGAAGAGAAGGGGGCCAAGGACTGAGCCCTGGGGTACACCGACAGTGAGAGGAAGAGGAGATGATGTGGAGCCAGAGAACGAAACACTGAAGGAGCGGTCAGAAAGATAGGAGGAGAACCAGGAGAGAAGTGTCCTTAATACCTAGAGAGTATACAAGAATATAACTACTATAATACTGCCTCCTATGTACAAGAGTATAACTACTATAATACTGCTCCTATATACAAGAGTATAACTACTATAATACTGCTCCTATATACAAGAGTATAACTACTATAATACTGCTCCTATGTACAAGAATATAACTACTATAATACTGCTCCTATGTACAAGAGTATAACTACTATAATACTGCTCCTATGTACAAGAATATAGCTACTATAATACTGCTCCTATGTACAAGAATATAACTACTATAATACTGCTCCTATATACAAGAGTATAACTACTATAATACTGGTCCCTATATACAAGAATATAACTACTATAATACTGCTCCCTATGTACAAGAATATAACTACTATAATACTGCTCCTATGTACAAGAATATAACTACTATAATACTGGTCCCTATGTATAGGAATATAACTACTACAATACTGCCCACTATGTACAAGAATATAACTACTATAATACTGCTCCTATGTACAAGAATATAACTACTATAATACTGCTCCTATATACAAGAGTATAACTACTATAATACTGCTCCTATGTACAAGAGTATAACTACTATAATACTGCTCCTATATACAAGAGTATAACTACTATAATACTGGTCCCTATATACAAGAATATAACTACTATAATACTGCTCCCTATGTACAAGAATATAACTACTATAATACTGCTCCTATGTACAAGAATATAACTACTATAATACTGGTCCCTATGTATAGGAATATAACTACTACAATACTGCCCACTATGTACAAGAATATAACTACTATAATACTGCTCCTATGTACAAGAATATAACTACTATAATACTGCTCCTATATACAAGAGTATAACTACTATAATACTGCTCCTATGTACAAGAGTATAACTACTATAATACTGCTCCTATGTACAAGAATATAACTACTATAATACTGCTCCTATATACAAGAGTATAACTACTATAATACTGCTCCTATATACAAGAATATAACTACTATAATACTGCCCCTATATACAAGAATATAACTACTATAATACTGCCCCTATGTACAAGAATATATCTACTATAATACTGCTCCTATGTACAAGAGTATAACTACTATAATACTGCTCCTATGTATAAGAATATAACTACTATAATACTGCTCCTATATACAAGAGTATAACTACTATAATACTGCTCCTATGTACAAAAGTATAACTACTATAATACTGCTCCTATATACAAGAATATAACTACTATAATACTGTCCCTATGTACAAGAGTATAACTGCTATAATACTGCCCCTATGTACAAGAGTATAACTACTATAATACTGCTTCTATGTACAAGAATATAACTACTATAATACTGCCCCCTATGTACAAGAATATAATTACTATAATACTGCTCCTATGTACAAGAATATAACTACTATAATACTGCCCCCTATGTACAAGAATATAACTACTATAATACTGCCCCTATGTACAAGAATATAACTGCTATAATACTGCCCCAATGTACAAGAATATAACTACTATAATACTGCTCCTATGTACAAGAATATAACTACTATAATACTGCCCCTATGTACAAGAATATAACTACTATAATACTGCTCCTATGTACAAGAATATAACTACTATAATACTGCCCCCTATGTACAAGAATATAATTACTATAATACTGCTCCTATGTACAAGAATATAACTACTATAATACTGCTCCTATGTACAAGAATATAACTACTATAATACTGCCCTCTATGTACAAGAATATAACTACTATAATATTGCCCCTATGTACAAGAATATAACTGCTATAATACTGCCCCAATGTACAAGAATATAACTACTATAATACTGCTCCTATGTACAAGAATATAACTACTATAATACTGCTCCTATGTACAAGAATATAACTACTATAATACTGCTCCTATGTACAAGAATATAACTACTATAATACTGCCCCTATGTACAAGAATATAACTGCTATAATACTGCTCCTATGTACAAGAATATAACTACTATAATACTGCCCCCTATGTACAAGAATATAACTACTATAATACTGCCCCTATGTACAAGAATATAACTACTATAATATTGCCCTATGTATAAGAATATAACTACTATAATACTGCTCCTATGTACAAGAATATAACTACTATAATACTGCTCCTATGTACAAGAATATAACTACTATAATACTGCTCCTATGTACAAGAATATAACTACTATAATACTGCTCCTATGTACAAGAATATAACTGCTATAATACTGCTCCTATGTACAAGAATATAACTACTATAATACTGCCCCCTATGTACAAGAATATAACTACTATAATACTGCCCCCTATGTACAAGAATATAACTACTATAATATTGCCCTATGTATAAGAATATAAACTACTATAATACTGCTCCTATGTACAAGAATATAACTACTATAATACTGCTCCTATGTACAAGAATATAACTACTATAATACTGCTCCTATGTACAAGAATATAACTACTATAATACTGCCCCTATGTACAAGAATATAACTACTATAATACTGCCCCTATGTACAAGAATATAATTACTATAATACTGCTCCTATGTACAAGAATATAACTACTATAATACTGCTCCTATGTACAAGAATATAACTACTATAATACTGCCCTCTATGTACAAGAATATAACTACTATAATATTGCCCCTATGTACAAGAATATAACTGCTATAATACTGCCCCAATGTACAAGAATATAACTACTATAATACTGCTCCTATGTACAAGAATATAACTACTATAATACTGCTCCTATGTACAAGAATATAACTACTATAATACTGCTCCTATGTACAAGAATATAACTACTATAATACTGCCCCTATGTACAAGAATATAACTGCTATAATACTGCTCCTATGTACAAGAATATAACTACTATAATACTGCCCCCTATGTACAAGAATATAACTACTATAATACTGCCCCCTATGTACAAGAATATAACTACTATAATATTGCCCTATGTATAAGAATATAACTACTATAATACTGCTCCTATGTACAAGAATATAACTACTATAATACTGCTCCTATGTACAAGAATATAACTACTATAATACTGCTCCTATGTACAAGAATATAACTACTATAATACTGCTCCTATGTACAAGAATATAACTACTATAATACTGCTCCTATGTACAAGAATATAACTACTATAATACTGCCCCCTATGTACAAGAATATAACTACTATAATACTGCCCCCTATGTACAAGAATATAACTACTATAATATTGCCCTATGTATAAGAATATAACTACTATAATACTGCCCCTATGTACAAGAATATAACTACTATAATACTGCCCCCTATGTACAAGAATATAATTACTATAATACTGCTCCTATGTACAAGAATATAACTACTATAATACTGCCCTCTATGTACAAGAATATAACTACTATAATACTGCTCCTATGTACAAGAATATAACTGCTATAATACTGCCCCAATGTACAAGAATATAACTACTATAATACTGCTCCTATGTACAAGAATATAACTACTATAATACTGCTCCTATGTACAAGAATATAACTACTATAATACTGCTCCTATGTACAAGAATATAACAACTATAATACTGCCCCTATGTACAAGAATATAACTGCTATAATACTGCTCCTATGTACAAGAATATAACTACTATAATACTGCCCCCTATGTACAAGAATATAACTACTATAATACTGCCCCCTATGTACAAGAATATAACTACTATAATATTGCCCTATGTATAAGAATATAACTACTATAATACTGCTCCTATGTACAAGAATATAACTACTATAATACTGCTCCTATGTACAAGAATATAACTACTATAATACTGCTCCTATGTACAAGAATATAACTACTATAATACTGCCCCCTATGTACAAGAATATAACTACTATAATACTGCTCCTATAGCAAACACACAAACACATGACCAAAAAGTCCAAAAGTATGATATAAAAAATATATTTTTATTAATAAGTTGAAAAATCTACACAGGTGAGGATACTAAGTGCACAGTTGTATACAAGGAACGCTGGAGTACTGCTCCCACATATCATTAAATTATCATACGATTATATGGATAATATTCCCCCATTTATATGCAAAAGACCTGGCAGTTCTAATCACAAAACAAGTGGATAACATCATACAAATGCATCAAATAGTAGAATATACCCCAGATAATCACAGTGATTAATCGGATAAACATACCGCTGTGTGAAGAGAAAAGCCACCCAGGAGGTCAGCGATATCAATGAAGGGGGAGAAGAGCAGGGAAGCAGGACTCCACGCGTCACCCCGACGCACGTTTCGGCGCAAGCCTTCGTCAGGGGGCGTTGAACGTTAAGTGAGGTGAGTATAAAAACACAGGCTGGGCCAATCAGAGCAGGTCATTATGAATATTAACTAACTCATATCAAATGAGTATGTGCGCTTACTAATCGAAGAAACCGGAACTGACATACAAGGAACCGGAAATGACGATGTTGTCATGGTAACAATCGTAATCACAGTGTTCACCCGATCAACCCAGGACACATCGCGAGAGCGAATCATCGTGATGCGTCTACCAGGGAAAGGGGAAACTGCGGCTAATAAAACGATCCTCAACACACAAAGGTAACGGTCAGTAATACGGCGCTTGCATGCAAATTATAGGCACAATGAACATGTCGGCATCACCGTCATGATGGGGGAGTGGTTACACAGAATCACCTGACAAATGATGCCTATCCCATTCAAAAGACAGCAAGTGCCGATCAGCATGGTGAATACATTGCATACAAGTGCGCTCTGACCGCCCATATAGGAATACATGCAAAAAGGGGGGATCGTACATGCCATCATAACTATCATGGAATTTTAGTAATATAAGACATAATGATATGTAGAAAAATCTTATAGTAAAGGCACAACTAGAGAAAGCAATAAAGGTCAGAAAAATAATAAACAGAACCAAATATATGTGCATTCGAATTAAGTAATAACATATAAGTAAAAAAAAAAACATATAATAAACCATATCACAATATATATAGTGATCATCAGATTAGGAATACAGTGGGGAGCAGAAAGTCCAAGGGAGAAAGATCCAGATGAAATGAAGTCCAGAATGGTATGAACCGAATATGGAATGGAGAGCAGAGCAGAGACCCAGCCTACAGTCATGGCCAAAAGTTTTGAGAATGACACAAATATTAATTTTTACAAAGTCTACTGCTTCACTTTTTCTAATGGCAATTTGCATATACTCCAGAATGTTATAAAGAGTGATCAGCTTAACAGCAATTACTTGCAAAGTCAATATTTGGCTAGAAAATGAACTTTATCCCCCAAAACACATTTCAACATCATTGCAGCCCTGTCTTAAAAGGACCAGCTAACCTCTTTTCAGTGATTGCTCCATTAACACAGGTGTGGGTGTTGATGAGGACATGGCTGGAGATCAATCTGTCATGATTAAGTAAGAATGACACCACTGGACACTTTAAAAGGAGGCTGGTGCTTGGCATCATTGTTTCTCTTCTGTTAACCATGGTTATCTCTAAAGAAACACGTGCAGTCATCATTGCAATGCACAAAAATGGCCTAACAGGGAAGAGTATCGCAGCTAGAAAGATTGCACCTCAGTCAACAATCAATCACATCATCAAGAACTTCAAGGAGAGAGGTTCCATTGTTGCCGAAAAGGCTTCAGGGCGCCCAAGAAAGACCAGCAAGCGCCAGGACTGTCTCTTAAAAGTGTTTCAGCTGCGGGATCGGGCTACCAGCAGTGCAGAGCTTGCTCAGGAATGGCAGCAGGCAGGTGTGAGTGCATCTGCACGCACTGTGAGGTGGAGACTCTTGGAGCAAGGCCTGGTCTCAAGGAGGGCAGCAAATAAGCCACTTCTCTCCAGAAAAAACATCATGGACAGACTGATATTCTGCAAAAGGTACAGGCAGTGGACTGCTGAGGACTGGGTAAAGTTATTTTCTCTGATGAATCCCCTTTTCGATTGTTTGGGACATCAGGAAAACGCCTCATTTGGAGAAGACAAGGTGAGCGCTACCTCCAGTCTTGTCTCATGCCAACTGTTAAGCATCCTGAAACCATTCATGTGTAGGGTTGCTTCTCAGCCAAAGGAATCGGCTCTCTCACAGTCTTGCCTAAAAACACAGCCATGAATAAAGAATGGTACCAGAATGTCCTCCAAGAGCAACTTCTCCCAACCCTCCAAGAGCAGTTTGGTGATCAACAATGCCTTTTCCAGCATGATGGAGCACCTTGCCATAAAGCAAAGGTGATAACTAAATGGCTCAGGGAACAAAACATAGAGATTTTGGGTCCATGGCCTGGAAACTCCCCTGATCTTAATCCCATTGAGAACTTGTGGTCAATCATCAAGAGACGGGTGGACAAACAAAAACTTAAAAATTCTGACAAAATGAAAGCATTGATTGTGCAAGAATGGACTGCTATCAGTCAGGATTTGGTCCAGAAGTTGATTGAGAGCATGCCAGGGAGAATTGCAGAGGTCCTGAAGAAGAAGGGTCAACACTGCAAATATTGACTTGCTGCATTAACTCATTCTAACTGTCAATATAAGCTTTTATTACTCATATGTTTCCAATTATTATATTTCTGTCTGTGATAAAAACATCTGTCAAACACACATAAAAACCAGAGGGCAGCAGATCACGTGAAAATATAATATTTGTGTCATTCTCAAAACTTTTGGCCATGACTGTACTAAAAGAATAAAAAAAAAATTAGTAAAACCAAAAATACATACAATGTGCAGATGACAAATGGATATCGCTTAACAGTGGTGATTCATAAAAAAGGGACAAAACTAATTTGTTCATTCAGGCCATGGGGATGAATCGTGTTAAGTGTCCAAATCCAACGCGATTCAAGCTGCGCCAATCTTTGGGAAATCTTACCGCCCTGTAATGTGACGTCCACAGTATCAATGCCTTTAACACGGAGGAGGGATGCATCGCACCCATGATGAAGCTTGAAGTGTCTTGGAATCGTTTTAAGTGCAGCAGGATCATTCTGATCAACTGCTGCCAGAATTCCCAAAACGTGTTCCCTCACTCTGATTTTAAATGGGCGTGTAGTGAGCCCAATATATATAAATCGGCAAGGACAGCTAGCAAAGTAAATCACATTGCGTGTATTACAAGTGATATACTTCCTAATCGAGAAATTCCGTGTATTGTCAGCATTACAGAAAGTATCACTCCTATCCACATTTGGACAAGCCACGCATCTACCGCAGGGGAAACAGCCATGTTTAGCCGTACCCCTGTCGAGAAATGTGGGTTTAGGATTACCAGTATAATGGCTATGCACCAAGAAATCACGTAGATTCTTGGAACGGCGGGTAGTGATAGTCGGACGTTCAGTTAGATATTTCCTCAATATCGGATCAGCCCGCAAAAGAAACCAAGATTTTGCGAGCACTTCCCTTACCTGATTAAATCGCGTATGATAGTCGGTAACAAATCTGACCTTATCATCATTAGGTTTAATTTTGGATTTGTATATCAAATCATTTCTAATAGAATATTTAGCACGATTATAGGCCTTCTTAATCATACGATGACTACAACCCCGTTGGAGAAATCGTTTTTTTAAATCCAAGGCTTGACACTCAAAGTCCTCTGATGTAGAGCAAATACGGCGAAGTCTCAGAAATTGTCCAGTGGGAACGGACTGGATCACATGTCTCGGATGGGAGGAAGTCGCATGCAGCAAACTATTTGTCGAGGTGGGTTTACGGTATATATCAGTTTGAAGAATATTATTAGCGTCACGCTTAACCAATACGTCCAAGAAATCGACATGATTGGCGTCAAAGTGATAAGTAATGCGAATATTCTTATTATTCATGTTAAGAGACGACATGAATCCCTCCAGAAGGTCAACAGGTCCCTGCCAGATCAGGAATATGTCATCAATGTACCGCGTCCACAATAGGACGCGTCCATTGATAACGCCTGATCCGACAGGGAGAGGTCCCTCTCCCACAGCCCCAGGAACAGGTTGGCATAGGCCGGCGCAAAGGCCGCCCCCATAGCTGTACCCTGGAGCTGCAGGTAGAAGGACCCCTTAAAGATGAAAAAGTTATGCGTTAGAGTAAATTCCAACAATTCAAGTACCAATGTCTGAAATGTCAGAGGAAAATCCGACATTGATAGGTAGAAACTGACTGCTGTTAAACCATCAGAATGCCTGATGTTTGTGTATAATGATTCAACATCGGCAACTACCATATGGGCATGTTGTTCAATACATACACCATCAATCAGTTTCAGTAGTGCACCCGTATCCTTTAAGAATGATGGAAGACACTCCACCATTGGCTGCAACACCGAATCGATCCATCGGTTAACATGCTCCAAGAAATTCCCCCGCTCCAGAAATAATGGGCCTTCCAGGTGGGCGCCTCTCATTCTTATGAATCTTAGGTAAAAGATAGAGCGTCGGGATGGTGGGTTCAGAGACCATGAGGGCTAAGGCAAGATCTTTTTGGATCACCCCTTCGTCTACTGCTCTATTGATAATAGATTTTAATTGGTCATATAAGCCGACAAGGGGTTAAATGTTAACTTCTTGTAACAGGTATCATTATGAAGTTGGCGAAAGGCTTCCCTTTCATACATTTCCTTGGGCCAAATTACAACATTTCCCCCCTTGTCGGCTGGTTTAAATACGATATCGGGGAGATCTTGTAATACTCTTAGCCTTTCCCGCTCATTATTAGATAAGTTGTCATTTTTGATGTATTTTGGTATTTTACACAAATCCTCAGAAACAATTTTAACAAAAAGATCCACATTAGTACATGAGGATAGAGCGGGGAATTTCTTGGAGCGTGGCTTGATCGACGGAGGTATCTTACCATCATAGGAAGTCTGATGTTCAACAGCAAGTTCCTCCAAAGTTCTCAAAGCGGATTGTTCCTCCTCTGTTGGGAACAAAACATGCGCATTACCATCATGGAAAAATTTTTTAAATAATAAAGATCTAGCAAAAATATGTAGGTCTTTGATAGCCAAAAATGTGTCAAACCTGGACGCAGGGGAAAAAGACAAACCTTTATGTAAAAGGTTCAAATCAGTATCAGAAAATTCATGATCACTGAGATTAATTACCTTATTATCGTTTTTGTTAGAAATAGGGGATCTCCGATCATTTCTTCTATAGGGATGATAATCCTTTCACGCATTCTTCTGGAATATGCACCAGATCTGGTGGTCATTGAATTAGACGCTGTGTCAGATAATTCGCTTAACGATGAAGCTGATGTGATAGAAGGAGTGCGTCTCGGACGAGAAGATGTGGTAGTGGTAGTCTTTTTCCAAAGAAGACATTTTTGGTTGATAGTCTTTAAGATCACGGTTAAATTTTGATACTTGAGTATCATTAATTTTCTTTACCACAGTATCCAAGGTTTTCTCAAGTTGTGTCTCAAAATTTTTAAATACATCAGCAGGACATTTCGTTTTAATTTCTGCCAAAGATGAATCAATGGATTCATCAAGGCTACAATTGATTTCGCGTTCAAATCAATAAAAGCTGCATCAAATTAAATGAGCAGCTGCTGCAAGACCCTCCCATACCGAAACAAATGACTCATCCTCAACTGGGAATGCCGGAATAATTTTCACACGGAGACCCCTTGGTATAAGCTTACGGCATTTATATTTTTCCAAGAAAGCACGGTTCCACCAAATTTTTGTCCTCTTAACCAGGAGGACCTTGATGTCAGCCAATTGATTGTCCCAACTAGAATCACCAGAGGGCTGCGAATCACCCACTTAGTTACCAAACACCTGTTCGATCTGATTAAGCCAGGTCCTCTCCTTGGCTTTATAGTCCACTGCCTATGTACAAGATATAACTACTATAATACTGCCCTCCCCTATGTACAAGAATATAACTGCTATAATACTGCCCCTTGGACAGGAATATAACTACTACAATATGCCTATGTACAAGAATTAACTACTACAATACTGCCCCTATGTACAAGTATATAACTACTATAATACTGTCCCTATGTACAGAATATAACTACTATTAATACTGTCCCTATGTACAAGAATTAACTACTATAATACTGCCCCTTGTACAAGAATATAACTACTATAATACTGCTCCTATGTACAGGAATTTAACTACTATAATACTGTCCTATGTACAAGAATATATACTACTATAATACTGCCCCTATGTACGGAATATAACTACTACAATACTGCCCCTATGTACAAGAATATAATACTATAATACTGCCCCTATGTACAAGAAAATAACTACTATAATATGCTCCTATGTACAAGAATATAACTACTATTAATATGCCCCTATGTACAGGGAATAAATATACAATACTGGCCCCTAGTACAAGAATATAACTACTATAATACTGCCCCTATGTACAAGAATATAACTACTATAATACTGGCTCCTATGTACAAGAAAATAACTCTATAATACTGCTCCTATGTACAAGAATATATCTACTATAATACTGCCCCTATGTACAAGAATATAACTACTATAATATGCCCCTATGTACAAGAATATAACTGCTATAATATGTTCCTATGTACAATGATATAACTACTATAATACTGCTCCTATGTACAAGAATATAACTACTATAATACTGCTCCTATGTACAGGAATATAACTACTTTAATACTGCTCCTATGTACAAGAATATAACTACTATAATACTGCCCCTATGTACAGGAATATAACTACTATAATACTGCCCCTATGTACAAGAATATAACTGCTATAATACTGTTCCTATGTACAATGATATAACTACTATAATACTGCTCCTATGTAAAGAATATAAATACTATAATACTGCCCCTATGTACAGGAATATAACTACTATAATACTGCTCCTATGTACAAGAATATAACTACTATAATACTGCCCCTATGTACAGGAATATAACTACTACAATACTGCCCTATGTACAAGAATATAACTACTACAATACTGCCCCTATGTAGAAGAATATAACTACTATAATACTGCCCCTATGTTGAAGAATATAACTACTATATTATGCTCCTATGTACAAGAATATAACTACTATAATACTGCCCTATGTAGAAGAATTAACTACTATAATACTGCCCTATGTACAAGAATATAACTACTATATACTGCCCCTATGTACAAGAATATAAACTACATAATACTGCCCCATGTACAAGAATATAACTATTATAATACTGCCCTATGTACAAGAATATAACGCTTATAATATGTTCCTATGTACAATGATATAACTACTATAATATGCTCCTATGTACAAGAATATAACTACTATAATCTGCCCCTATGTACAGGAATATAACTACTATAATTACTGCTCCTATGTACAAGATATAACTACTATAATACTGCCCCTATGTACAGGAATATAACTACTTACATACTGCCCCTATGTACAAGAATATAACTACTATATACTGCTCCTATGTACAAGAATATAACTACTATAATACTGCCCCTATGTACAAGAATATAACTACTACAATACTGCCCCTATGTAGAAGAATATAACTACTATAATACTGCCCCTATGTTGAAGAATATAACTACTATAATACTGCTCCTATGTACAAGAATATAAAACTACTATAATCTGCTCCATTGTACAAGAGAATATAACTACTATAATACTGCTCCTATGTACAAGAATATAACTACTATAATTGCCCCTATCTACAAGAATATAACTACTATAATATGCTCCTATGTATAAGAATATTAACTATATAATAGTGCCCCTATGTACAGAATATAACTACTATAATATCTGCCTCCTAGCTGAGAGGTTATGTGTTTGTAGCTTTCCTGATGTCTGGAGCAAGCCAGGGAGGGGCACCCTGGGCGGGGAAGCTCCCAGGCAAGGCCCAGGCTCCCGGCCTACACTGGGACAAGCCTCCCAGGCCTCTCCTAATGGGAATGTTAATCCCAGAGCCACTGTCAGAGCAGTGAATGCAGCGAGCCAAAACTGCAGCAGTTCTGTGAAGGAGAAAAAAGCCGTCAGTAAAGTTTTGGGAGGAAAACCTTCTCCCAAGTCCAGCAAAGAAGCAAGAAGGAAAAGTGTCGGGTCAGCGAAGGGTTACAGCACATGTGAAGTCAGGTAACTCCCCAGTCATGCAAGCAGCTCCTGCCAGGTGCACAGGTGAGATCAGCCCCAGCTGTGCAGATCACCTCTCCTGCTCCCAGGCAGAGACGGACGTCTTTGGAAAGACAACCATCCAGGAGAACTTACAGCAGCATGGTGTATGGGCGGTCAGGAGCACACGGGGTCGCAGTCAGGTGGCAGCGATAAACCTGCTGCGGAGCCTGCATCCAGCCAAGGAGCCAAAAACCATCTGTGGAGAACCGCACAGGACTGTGTTCAGAAGCCCTGGACCCGTGGTGAAGACTTAAAGCTGTGGAGCGGCGCGTGCACCCGAGCTGCAGCTAGCGGATGAGATACCGGGACTGGTCAGAAAACTGGGTGAGTTACAGCAGCAGAAAAAAGCGGCTGCAAATGGAAGTAGACTTATCTATACCCTAAAGACCACTATCCTGCCTGTAATGATGCGTATGACCTGAGACTGAACACACTAGGTGTACAGGCTGGCTAGTGTGGTGCAGGACATTGAGTCTGTGATGGAGGGCATGGGGCCCCTGGCGAGACCTACAGGAACCGGGAGCGGTTCGCCTATAAGCAGGGCTTGTGCTGTAGAGACCAGGACCCCTGATGTTCAGGACGGGACCCCCCAGCACGGACACGGCCAGTGTTACAGGCTGCCGCTTCTGCTTCCAGGAGGGAAAAACAACCTGCAGCAGCAAGCAGCGAAGTGTGAACAGGAGCATACACTTCAGACTCCAGCAGAGGCACCACAGGTCCCAGAAAGCCCCACACAGGAGCAGGACAGTATATGGGGGACTGTTTGTGCTGATTGAGGCTGGAGCACAGACTGTGGCTGGTGATGCTGTGCCCATGGGGTCGGGGGTTGGAGGGGTTTCACATTCTGTAATTGATGTGACACTGTCTGATGATAATGATGCTGCTAATGATAATGTGCATATGTGTGACTATCCCCCTTTACCATCTAGTCCACAAGGTGTGACAGCCCCCCCTGCTGCAGGTCCTCTCCCTGTCAGTCGCCCAGTGTGACCCGGCAGGTGCCCCCCAGGAATGCCTGGAGCCGCGGGCCCCATCCTTCACTTCAGCGCCAGGTATCGGCCAGACATT
>JARQOD010006542.1:0-42456 GCA_033576555.1 Oophaga sylvatica | reverse complement strand
TTCAGAGAGGGGAAAGTTCTTTTTGGAAATTTTTGGGTTTTAAAAATTTACAAGGACAAAAAAAAAAAAAAAAAGGACATTGTAGGCATTTACTACGGCCCCTTTTGCAAGTGAAAGGATATGGATAAAAAACTCTTTATGATCAAAGGGCCCAAAGGGTTCCCCAAAAAAAATATGCATAGGGGGCCATGGGAGATTTCAAAAATAGACATTTTTTTGGGAAATCTCTCTCAGGAAAAACAACAGGTCAGGAAATTTTTTTACCCTTTCCGGGCTGACAACTTTATCTTCCAAAAGGTAATGGAGAAAACAAGGGGATCTGCTACCTTGGATCAAATCCTCATAAACAGGGAGGAAATGGTGGAGGAGGTAAGAGTGGCTGGGACTCTAGGAGGTAGTGACCATGCTATTTTAGAATTTTGGATAACAAGAGGAGGAAGACCTGTGAAGACTCAGACGTCAAGGTTAGATTTCAGAAAGGCAGATTTTAAGGAACTCAGAAAGAGAATTGGAGGGATCCAATGGCTGGATATCCTTAAGGACAAAAATGTCCAGGAAGGATGGAAAATCTTGAAAAATGAGATTCTCAAAGCACAATCGTTAACAATTCCGAAAAGAGGGAAGAATGGGAAGCATTTAAGGAAACCAGGATGGATGAACATAGAACTTAAACACATGCTAAAAAGGAAGAAAGAAATGTTTATCAAATGGAAAGAGGGAGGCATATCTAAAGAAGAATATAATGCCGTCTGCAGAACCTGCAGGGCACAAATCAGATTATCTAAAGCTGACAATGAATTAAGGCTTGCAAGTGACGTCAAAAGCAACAAAAAAGGATTTTGGGGATACGTCAAAAGTAAAAGAAAAGTCAAAGATGCTATAGGATTTTTACAGGATGAAAATGATGAAATGGTAAGTCAGGATGTTGAGAAGGCTGAACTTTTAAATTCATATTTTGCATCTGTTTTCTCTCAGAAAGGAAATGTAACATCAACTGATCTTCACTGTCCTATTAAAGGAATAGAAGAATCCAGGATATCTATAAACAGAAAGACAGTGAGGAAACACTTAGCTAACATAAATGAATTCAAGTCTCCAGGTCCAGATGAATTACACCCCAGGGTACTGAAGGAGATAGCAGAAGAAATTCTTGAACCACTGTCCATAATCTTTGAAAATTCTTGGAGAACAGGAGAAGTCCCAGAAGACTGGAGAAAAGCAAATGTTGTTCCTATCTTCAAAAAGGGGAAGAAGGTGGACCCAGGGAACTACAGGCCGGTGAGTCTGACTTCTATACCAGGAAAGATCTTTGAACAAATTATTAAAGAACATGTATGCAAGTACCTGGATAAGAATGAAGTGATTAAACAGAGTCAGCATGGGTTTGTAACTAATAAGTCATGTCAGACTAACTTAATTTCCTTCTATGACAGAATCACTGACTGGGTGGATCAGGGAAATGCTGTAGATATAGTATATCTTGACTTCAGCAAAGCATTTGACAAAGTATCTCACACAATCCTTATTGAAAAAATGACTAAGTATGGAATGGACAAGGCAACTGTTAGGTGGATTCATAACTGGCTTAGTGATCGGACCCAAAGAGTGGTTGTAAATGGCTGCACATCCAGTTGGAAGAATGTCTCAAGTGGGGTACCACAAGGCTCTGTTTTGGGCCCTGTATTGTTCAACATCTTTATCAATGATTTAGATGAAGGAATTGAGGGTAAACTGATCAAATTTGCTGATGACACAAAGCTAGGAGGGGTAGCTAATACTAGAGAAGAGAGAGAGAGGATTCAAAAAGATATACATAAACTGGAGCAGTGGGCAGCAACTAACAGAATGGATTTTAACAGGGAAAAATGCAAAGTACTACATCTGGGCAATAAAAATGAAAAAAGCATATACAACATGGGAGGAATAGGGCTAAGTAACAGCACATGTGAAAAAGACTTGGGTATACTAATTGATCACAGACTTAACATGAGTCAACAGTGTGATGCAGCAGCAAAAAATGCAAATGCAATTCTAGGATGTATCAACAGAAGCATACAGTCTAGATCACGTGAGGTCATTATTGCCCTCTACTCCTCTTTGGTCAGACCTCATCTGGAATACTGTGTCCAGTTTTGGGCACCACATTTTAAAAAAGACATCAACAAACTGGAGCAAGTTCAGAGAAGAGCCACCAGAATGGTGACCGGTGTGCAAACCATGTCCTATGAGGAACGGTTGCAGGATTTGGGAATGTTTAGCTTGCAAAAAAGAAGACTGAGAGGAGACTTAATAGCTGTCTACAAATATCTCAAGGGCTGTCACATTGTAGAAGGATCATCTTTATTCTCATTTGCACAAGGAAAGACTAGAAGCAATGGGATGAAACTGAATGGGAGGAGACACAGATTAGATATTAGAAAAAACTTTTTGACAGTTTGGGTGATCAATGAGTGGAACAGGCTGCCACAAGAGGTGGTGAGTTCTCCTTCAATGGAAGTCTTCAAACAGAGGCTGGATAGACATCTGTCTGGGATGATTTAGAGAATCCTGCTTTGAGCAGGGGTTGGACCAGAAGGCCCAGGAGGTCCCTTCCAACTCTACCATTCTATGATTCTATGATTCTATGACTCCTCCTCCTACTCCAGTTCCTCAGAATCATCGCTGCAGGAGCCGTCACGGTCTACCTCCACATGGACCCGTGAACGCTTACCTGTTGCGACCGATATGAGCACAGCCGTGGCCAAACGTCAACAGGCCGTTCTGAAATTAATTTCCATGGGTAATCGAAGCTACACAGCGCAGGAGGTCTGGAATGCCATCAAGCAGGAGAGCGACGTGTTGTTTTTGCCAGCGAATCTCCAGCCAGGCTTGGTAGTGTGTGACAATGGCCGAAATCTGGTGGCAGCTCTGGGCCTTGGCAACCTCACTGACATACCATGTCTGGCACATGTGCTCAACTTGGTCGTGCAGAGTTTTTTGAGGGACTATCCGGATCTTGATGCACTGCTGCACAAGGTCCGCCTATAGTGCGCTCACTTGCGACGTTCCAGCATGGCCAGATCGCGCATTGCAGCTCTGCAAGTCAGATTTCGCCTTCCTGAACATCGCATCATATGTGACGTACCCACCAGGTGGAAGCAGTAATGGAGTATCAGCTGCATCAGGCGCAATCAAATCGCAATATGCGCCGTTCACACTTCACCACTACTGAGTTGGCCTCTATAATAATAATAATAAACTTTATTTATATAGCGCCAACATATTCCGCAGCGCTTTACAGTCTAACAGTTTCAGAAAACAAGTCATAAGTAACAACTAACAACGTTAACAATACAATAATTAAAGCAATATCAGCCGCCCCTGCTCGTGAGAGCTTACAATCTACAATGAGGTGGGGGAGTTACAAAGTACAGGTGTTTATATACAATGGTGTATTTACAATGATGGTCCAGCCATTTTGAGGGAGTGAGGGATGGATGGAGATAGTGAATGGGCTACACACACTGACTTACACATAGAATGACTTTGATTACTGAATGTGATAGGCCGCTCTGAACAAATGTGTTTTGAGGGAGCGCCTGAAACCATGCAAATTGCGGATAGTCCTAATTTCTTGGGGTAGAGCATTCCAGAGGATTGGCGCAGCGCGGGAGAAGTCTTGGAGTCGGGAGTGGGAGGTACGGATTAGTGCAGAGGTTAGTCGAAGGTCGTTTGCAGAGCGCAGCAGTGGGTTAGGTCGATAGATATAAATGAGGGAGGAGATGTAGGGGGGTGCTGCACTGTGGAGAGGTTTGTGGGTGAGAACCAGTACTTTGAATTGGATCCTATAATAAATGGGCAGCCAGTGTAAGGACTGGCGAAGGACTCTATGAAGGACATCTGCCACGTTTTGCATGCGTTTGATGAGTCAACGCGGATGGCGAGTGCAGATGATGCACTAGTCAGCCTGACTGTCCCCCTTATCTGCCTGCTTCAAAAAACACTGCAAGCACTATGGGATGAGGTTTTGGAAGAGGTGGAGGATGAGGAGTCACAAATTCCATCACCTTCTGGACAGTCAGCGCAACGTGGTTCCTCACAAAGGGCTGGAGGACTTTCAAAGTACCATGCTGTATCAACAATTGAACCTCCAGAGTCGCTGTCTATATTTTCATAACCATTGCAAACTTTTAATGTATTTACAAAGGACATAATGTACAGTTTTTGTCTATCCTTTTGTAATGCTATTGTGTTTCCATAAACTGATGTTACAGAATTATGATAAAATGTTTTTAAATGTTATGAGTTTTAAATTTTGTAAATTTTTATGTATTTGAAGGACTTTGTGAGGAGGATGAGGAGGAGTCAATGGAGGAGGAAGACATCGCTCCAGAGGTAGGTACACAACGCTCTAGTCAGTATGTAGAGCGAGGGTGGGGTGATGCAGAGCAGGCAGAGATGACGCCTCTTGCAGGGGACAGCGTTTCTTGGCCAGTTGGGAGTCTACAGCACATGGTTGATTTCATGCTGCAGTGCCTGAGAAACGACCGCCGTATCGCCCACATTCTCAACACGTCTGATTATTGGGTGTACACCCTCCTAGACCCTCGCTACCGGGCCAACTTACAAAGCCTCATCACACCGTTGAACCGGGAGCGTAAAATGCGGGAGTACCAAGACACACTGGTGCAATCCATAATGTTCTCCATTCCAGCCGAGAGCACTGCTGCTGCTACTGCTTTACAAAGCAGCTCTGTGCGTCGAGGCAGTGGAGACAGCTATGCAACACGAGGGAGCACAAGCAGCGCCTCTGCACAGGGCAAGACCAGTATGTTCCAAATGTGGCGAAGTTTTGTGGCAGCGCCACCAATGTCTACACCATCCGAGACGGCTCCAGTCAGCAGGAGGCAACGTTTCCGTAAGATGGTGACAGACTACATGTCTTGCCCTCTCAGTGTACTCCCAGATGGCTCTTCCCCATTTAAGTTTTGGGTCTCTAAGCTGGATACATGGCCAGAGCTTAGCCAGTATGCATTGGAGGTGCTGGCTTGCCCTGCTGCCAGTGTATTATCGGAGCTCGTCTTTACTGCTGCAGGTGGTGTACTAACAGACCGTTGCATGCGACTATCCTCCGATAATGAAGAACGGCTTACTTTTCTGAAAATGAACAAGGCATGGATCTCGCCTGAATTTGCCTGTCCGGTTTCCGATTAAATAACTGGTTGGCAACATTATCCATGTCTCCTGTTATGTTCATCTTTCTACCACCTGAACTGTACTCCCTGGGCTACAACACTGCCAGTTGCTGCTCAGAAGTGTCGTGTCCACAGACCAATACACAAGCTTTAGTGTTAGTGGGGTTCAGTAACGCCTGCTGTTCCCCTGCTGTGTGTCTGGCAAAAATTAATGCTGCTAACAACAAATTAAAGTTCAAACATCTCATACTAGGCCTCTGCCTACACCCTCCTTGACCCTGGGCTTCAACACCGCCAGTTGCTGCTCAGAAGTGTTGGATGCACATATCAAAACAATCGCTGATGTGTTTGTGGGTTTCAGTAACGCCTGCTGTTCTCCTGCTGTGTGTCCGGCAAAAAATACTGCTACCTAGCTACACATGTTGAAAAAAACATGACATGTTAAAGTGGCTAGTGCTACACATAGATATCAGGCTACACCCTTATTTCTAAGCTGTAAACAAGTGAAACGTCACCTTTACAACCATGAAATGATTAGTCTTGGTAACAAATCTGTAACAAAATAATTGTGACATATTATTGCAGATATCCACATGTCTAACACAAATGCTAACACAAAAGCATACTTATGCTATAGGGTACTGATGGTGAACCTTGTCACTCCATAACTTTGACAAATCCAACTCACATCATGCCTCAAATGCTGCAATGTTGGAAGTGCATAATGTGGTTGAACTTTGACAACAGCTGCAGTGCGAAGGTTATCCTTCAGTGTTCTTGGCTTTTAAAGAAAAGCATACAAGTAAATATGAGGCTGTGACACACGCTCAGCAGACTACAAGCAGCAGTGGTTGAAGAACTAACTGGAGCGTGATCTGCACTCCAAAAATGAAAACCTCAGACTACAGTGAACACTGCACACAACTGTTCAGTAGGTGTGAAAGGCCCCTTTGTGTACTTCTATAGTGTTTGCAACCTATGTAATGGATACGGATGGAAGTGCGTCACACTAATAGATTTGAGTTATTTGAAATAGAATGGAGCAGCACCAATTAGAGAAAAATGTCAAGGATGAGGCAGGGAGACACGCTCAGCAGACTACAAGCAGCAGTGGTTGAAGAACTAACTGGAGCGTTATCTGCACTCCAAAAATGAAAACCTCAGACTACAGTGAACATTGCACACAACTGTTCACTAGGTGTGAAAGGCCCCTTTGTGTACTTCTATAGTGTTTGCAACCTATGTATTGGATACGGATGGAAGTGCGTCACACTAATAGATTTGAGTTATTTGAAATAGAATGGAGCAGCACCAATTAGAGAAAAATGTCAAGGATGAGGCAGGGAGACACGCTCAGCAGAGTACAAGCAGCAGTGGTTGAAGAACTAACTGGAGCGTGATCTGCACTCCAAAAATGAAAACCTCAGACTACAGTGAACACTGCACACAACTGTTCACTAGATGTGAAAGGCCCCTTTGTGTACTTCTATAGTGTTTGCAACATATGTATTGGATACGGATGGAAGTGCGTCACACTAATAGATTTGAGTTATTTGAAATAGAATGGAGCAGCACCAATTAGAGAAAAATGTCAAGGATGAGGCAGGGAGACACGCTCAGCAGAGTACAAGCAGCAGTGGTTGAAGAACTAACCGGAGCATGATCTGCACTCCATAAATGAAAACCTCAGACTACAGTGAACACTGCACACAACTGTTCAGCAGGTGTGAAAGGCCCCTTTGTGTACTTCTATAGTGTTTGCAACCTATGTATTGGATACGGATGGAAGTGCGTCACACTAATAGATTTGAGTTATTTGAAATAGAATGGAGCAGCACCAATTAGAGAAAAATGTCAAGGATGAGGCAGGGAGACACGCTCAGCAGAGTACAAGCAGCAGTGGTTGAAGAACTAACTGGAGCGTTATCTGCACTCCAAAAATGAAAACCTCAGACTACAGTGAACATTGCACACAACTGTTCACTAGGTGTGAAAGGCCCCTTTGTGTACTTCTATAGTGTTTGCAACCTATGTATTGGATACGGATGGAAGTGCGTCACACTAATAGATTTGAGTTATTTGAAATAGAATGGAGCAGCACCAATTAGAGAAAAATGTCAAGGATGAGGCAGGGAGACATGCTCAGCAGACTACAAGCAGCAGTGGTTGAAGAACTAACTGGAGCGTTATCTGCACTCCAAAAATGAAAACCTCTGACTACAGTGAACATTGCACACAACTGTTCACTAGGTGTGAAAGGCCCCTTTGCGTACTTCTATAGTGTTTGCAACCTATGTATTGGATACGAATGGAAGTGCGTCACACTAATAGATTTGAGTTATTTGAAATAGAATGGAGCAGCACCAATTACAGACAAATGTCAAGGATGAGGCAGTGGCACACGCTCAGCAGACTACAACCTGCAGTGGTTGAAGAACTAACTGGAGCGTGATCTGCACTCATAAAATCAAAACCTCACAGACTACAGTGAACACTGCACACAACTGTTCACTAGCTGTGAAAGGCCCCTTTGTCTACTTCTATAATGTTTGCAACCAATGTATTGGATACGGATGGAAGCACGTCACACTAATAGATCACTGTTAATTTCAATTGAATGGAGCAGCACCAATTCCACCAAATAAAAAAAAAAAGAGTCAGTGAGTGACACGTGCAGATGACTACAAACAGCGTTGGATGCAGAGCAAACTGCAGCGTCACCTGCACTCACACACACACCTTGCACAGAGCTGTGAAAACAACATTGCAAGGAAAAAGGATGATTTACACAGCGGTTTCTCAAATAGCCTGCCTACAGAACAATTCACAAAAACGCTATCTGTAACTGTCCCTCAGAGTCAAAGTATGAAATTCACCGCACACACTATAGATTTTAATTTTGCAAAAATGATAGTTTATTGTGTTCCACAATGCTAGGTGAAGTGCCGTGTAAAAATAACAAAGATACCCCACATTCATGTATACCCGACGTTTCGACTCTACATGAGTCTTAATCATGGGGTACTGAATGATGGGTAATAAGAAATATGGGCACTTGTCACAGTAATGCAATTGAGATAGTAATGATTATGCATTAAGCAGCCGTGGCAGGGCGCGGGAGCGCCGCCATCCAGATATTTGTCTGCATACAGCCTCCGATCAGGCCTAGACAAACCTGATGATACAGAGCTGCATAATCATTACTATCTCAATTGCATTACTGTGACAAGTGCCCATATTTCTTATTACCCATCATTCAGTACCCCATGATTAAGACTCATGTAGAGTCGAAACGTCGGGTATACATGAATGTGGGGTATCTTTGTTATTTTTACACGGCACTTCACCTAGCATTGTGGAACACAATAAACTATCATTTTTGCAAAATTAAAATCTATAGTGTGTGCGGTGAATTTCATACTTTGATAGTAGCTGGTCCGTATAGGTCCACATTCACCAGCACCTCCATCAGTTTATGACCTGTAGTGCACACCCATCCTCCCTAGTGATTTGTCCCTCAGAGTCAGCAGAGCAGCGTTCTGTCCCTAACTGAATACAAAGCACAGTGACGCTAAAATGGCGGCGGCGCCTTTTATAGTGCATTCTGACATAATTTCAGCATCCAATCACAGCCATGCCATTAGTTAACATGACCGCAGCATTACAGGATGTGCCCACACTTCGTAGGATTCCTCATTGGCTGACTAAAATCACAGTGCCTCTCAAAGAATTATGGGAACTTTCGATTCCGGTATACGATATAGGAAAAATATCGGAATTCCGATATAGCGAATATCGGCCGATACCCGATACTTGCGGTATCGGAATGCTCAACACTAAGGCTGGAGTCAGACGGCCGTATTTCTCGTGCGATAATCGCATCGCACTGCACGGACTGGCCTGACACCTCTCCTGACCTGAGCAAGACAGCGTGAAGGATTACTATGCAGAGGTCAAACTCAGGTCAGGAGAGCCAACAGCCAGGACGAGTTTTACAATGCGATTCTCGCACGTGAAATACGGCAGTGTGTCTCTGCCCTAATAGTGAGTAGTGTTGAGCGATACTTTCCGATATCACTAAGTTTCGGATCGGAATGGGTATCGCCGATACCCAAAATAGAAAAGATACCCCAAAAATATCGGCGCTACCCGATACCGATACCGGAAATCCAATGTAAGTCTATGGGAACAAAATATCGGAATTAAAAAAAAACATTCTTGCCTTGTTGGTTAATTGTACATGAAGGAAAACACTCTTTGTTGTTTTCCTTCATGTACAATTAATCAACAAGGCAAGAATGGTTTTTTTTAATTCCGATATTTTGTTCCCATAGACTTACATTGGATTTCCGGTATCGGTATCAGGTAGCGCCGATATTTTTTGGGTATCTTTTCTATTTTGGGTATCGGCGATACCCATTCCGATCCGAAACTTAGTGATATCGGAAAGTATCGCTCAACACTAATAGTGAGACCTCTAGTGGTTCAATCCTTCATGCACCCTTCCAGGATACGTGAAACCGAGCGCAGCAGGGCTCCACAGAGGAACACACAGACGCTCCCTCAGTATAGATTTTACCATAATACAAAGAGCAGATATACAGTACTGAATCAGAAACGGACAGCTGTATACGGTGTAGGGGAAAATTTCAATCTGTGTATATATTTGCGGAGTCACACACAGATAGTCAGCATGTATTTGTCCGTGATACCAGCCGGTACACAGTAGTGTGTGAGCAGCATTCAGCTCTATACAGTGTGGGAAAAAATGAACACTCGGTAACTGTGCAGAAAAAAAGAATAAAAGTATTAGTGCTGTGTAAAAAGCAGTCTGCACAGCAGTGTACACACAGCAATACAGCTATCAGGCAGCCTAATAACCAGCGCTGCTGCACACAAGAAAATCCTCCCCTGTCACTGGCAGGCAGCCTAATAACCAGCGCTGCTGCACACAAGAAAATCCTCCCGTCACTGCACACTAACTGTATAGCACTATTGCTATCAGCACAAGCACAGAAGAACTTCTCTTTCCAGCCCTAACTCTCTCCCTACTGATAAACAGCAAGCAACCTCTCCCTACTGTTAAGATCGGCAGAAGTTAAATGGAGGTCGGCGGTCTGGGCTTTTATAGACACTATGACGCCCCCCAAAGCAAGCCAATCACTGCAATGCCCTTCTCTAAGATGGTGGTGGACGCTGCACATGTCATCTCGTTGCCCACAGATTACATCCTTGCTCATTGGCTGAAAAAAGGCACCTGAAAGCATTCTGGGAAAACCAACTTTGGCGCTCGTTTTGCCGAACGCAAGGCAGACTGCATGCTATAGTCGTGTTTTGGCCAACGAAACCCGACTTTGGCGAAAGTCGGCGACTTATGAATCTGACCGACCTGTTTCGCTCAACTCTTGTTATGGATCCTCAGACACGTTGCAGCAAGTCATCGAAGCTCTGCTCCGACATCCTCGTGTAGTCAAAAAAACTTCTCCTGGTTTTCACACAGCTCGGTGTACGAGTGGTAGGCTCCACGGCTCTCTCGGAGTTCAAGGATGGAGTGTTGCCAGTAGTGACGACGACGTCTTCTCTGTCTTTGTCTTCTTCTTTCTTCTTCACAAGCAAAAACAAAGCTAAGAGCCAATTTCAGTGGTAAATCCAGATTATAATAGAAGCTGTCCATGTCAAGATCCATCTTGCAGTTGGCTACAGCAGCCAAAGACGAGGATTTCTTCAGTGCAGTGTGTCTATATATATATAGAAATCCCATGAGACACGCCCATTGGGTGTCTGATGTCAAGGAAAAGCTACTGTAAAAGCATTGGAAATATCAAATGCATGCGTATAAACAACGCAAACGCAAGGCAAAACGCATGCAAACGCAGCGGTTTTTTTGCCATCATGTGTATGATGTGGATAAAGAACTGCGTAAGCATGCATTTGCATGCATTTTTGCATGCGTTTACGCATGCAGATGATACGCTGTGCACACAAATGCTAATGTGAACCTAGCATAAGTTTTTACACATTGCAGAACATTGCATCAGCTACAGAAGGCCCTATTGAAGAGAAAAAAGCAGATTTCTCTAATTAGATATTGTAAGCTTTTCAGGGGATATAGCTCTGGGATCGCCGTCCGGGTAGACGGAGTGGCACGGAAACAGTTCATTCACAGACAGCAGTTCTGGTAAAAACTGGCCGCAACCAGTTTTATTAAAGTCCACAGCAAACAGAACATAATCAAAACCAAATCATAAACATAAGACCTGGGCTTGTCCAGCCACTAATTACACTTAGATAGATTTCCCTTTCTATCCGGGTCCAGACTCTAACAGCCTGTGCCCAAAACAACATATATGTTCAGTAGTTACCAGCGTGGAGTTTCACAGAGTCTCCTCCTTGTGTCTGAAGGCACCTTCAACGTCCAGACTTGAGAGAGCTCCCCTCCTATTCAGCAGCTATCCGCATGGATTCTCACAGAGACTACTCCTGTGTCCGGGGTACATCGAGCACCCAGACTGAGACAGCTCATACTCCTGGAGACACCTTCTGTGCCTGGACCCCTCCTGTGTCCAGACTAAGCGAGCTCTCTGTCTGTGTTTGCAGACACCTACTTCTGGTCTCCTAATTAACACCTGAGTAGTTTCAGGCCTGAGCTGCAAGTGTGTAATGAATGTAAGGTGTAGTGACCTTTCTCTACCACTAGGTTTACAAAGCCATACATTTCCCTTATACCAGTCAGCAAAGTATCTAGGTGAAATGTACACCCCATTCAACACACATACTCTCACTGTCTCACATATCCCCCCCCTCTTCTCCAGACCGGAGGGCTGGTCATCCAGACCGGAGGGCTGGTCAACAATCCAAAAGAGACAGTGAACTCTGGACCAGTCATGGCCCTCATCAGCTTCATCTTCATCTGAAGCATCCGCACGACCCTGTACCCTCCCAGGCCTATGCTCTCTGCGGGCCTCGGGTATCCTGCACGGTTTCATCTTGACCTTAGGGCCGGGCTCAGTTTCTATATAGTGCCTGGCCAGAGAAGTACGACCCGGCACATCAGAACACTTCTGCTGACTCTTCCTCAGAAACTCACGTACTTCCTGTCCCTGGTGCACTGACCATGTGTCACCAACTATCAAAGAAGGTATAAGGGGTTTTTCACTTTTCTCCAGTTCCCCTTGAACCTTCTTTACTTCATTGAACTTCTCCAGAAGATGCTCATGGCTCTCATCCCGCTCCTTCATCACAGTTTGGAGTTTTTTCTGAGAAGTAATCAATTCATCTTGTACCTGTTGGACGTCCTTTATGTCTTCAGCCCCTTCTTCAGGCTCTTCTGGTAGGACATGCTCAGAAGCCCTACCGTCAGTCTTACATTCTACTTCTTCAGTCACATCATTATGGTCTCCAATATCTCCATTTATTCCAGCTCTCAAGTTCTCCTTGATAGCTGCATCTGTATACTCAGAACCCGCCGGATTCTTCTCTTCCACCACGTTCTGCATCCCATCTGAGCTCCCGTGTGTCTGCAGCGGCAACGGAGTGACACACCGCTTTTCCCATTTGTTGGGAGGTGGCTCCGATGTAGACTCCATGAAAGTGCGCTTGAGCTCACCAATGCCAGCCTGATGTCTCAAAATCTCATCTTGTGATTTATCCAGATCCTTGGTATCACTCTTTAACACTGCTGGGGCTCCGGGCGCCGAACTTCCAGCCTGAGCTTCACGAGTTGCAGCTACTGATCCGGACCGTAACCCGTCCACGCCGCTGTCTTCGGCAGAAACAGATTCCTGGACAGAGTCAGTCCCCATATCTTCAGTCTTGTTCCTCACAGCTTCACTTGAGACCTCAGCTTTTAATGAGGCATCTGGCTTGGTGACTACCACTTCTATGGCTTTTTCCACCTCTGCAGCATCTCCCTCAGAGTCCCTGGCATGATGCAGATCCCCACCACACGTCGACAACTTCCCACTTCCAACAGCCTCCACTTGTGCTGTGTTCAGTCTCAGAGTCCTGCCTTCAAAGCTCAGCTCTCCTCCTTTCACCTTAGTCTTCGCCAGGGAACCGGCCAACTGTAAAACATCTTCAGATGCCATCTTCTGTCCGGCTGTAAGGTCAGCATCAGCTTTCTTCTCAGGACTCTCAACCTCCTCTGCTACCATGCCTTCCTCATTTGCATTGGTTGCTTTATTGTCATCAGATGATTCACTATCACTACCACTATCCCTGTCTGACCCCTTTTTCTCAGCCACATCCGGCTCACTTTCAGGGTTATACAATTCATTCTCATTCTCATCCTGCTCACTTTCAGGGTATACAATTCATTCTCATTCACATCCTGATCTGGAACCTTAGTTAACATGTCATCCACAACATTAACTTCACCATCTGGTCCCTCAAGTATGTGACTATGTGACAACCCCAGCACTATACTTCTATATAGCTCAGGTACTAGGAGCTGGCTCACAACCTCTCCCTGGACTTCAATGTCCCTATACAACAGGTTAGTGTTTATGGCAACATGAGGAAACCTCTCCTCAGAGCCAGGCTCCTGGGAAACCTCATCTAGAACATCCATATCTTCCTGTGCCGTTCCAAGAGAGGGGTCTCGCCACTGCTCACTCTCAAAACTGTCACAGGACACAGGCAAGTCAGGCACACTCGGTTCCCGAGAACCACCATCCTCGTCTCCCAACATCACCTGCAAAGGAATTTCATCACTATCACAGTCATCATTATTATCAATATCATTATCATGATTATGATCAGTATCATCATCACTATCATGATCATCATCATTATCATTATCAGCATCAGCATCATTATCATGGTCATCATCATTATCATGATCATCATCATCATTATCATTATCATCATCATCATCATTATCACATAAGTTTAACGGCCCACTAGCATTGTGTTCCGCCCCTCGGGACTGCGCACCCTCAATAGGAGCTTCATCACACTGTCCATCAGAAACATTTTTCCCCCAGAGACCCTTAGATCGGGGAAAGTCATTACCCAATATGACGGGGTGCACCAGGTTCTTCACTACCCCCACTTCATAATAACCTCCCCGAGTTTGGGGACCAAGTCCACGGCAGTCTCTGGGTAGACTTTGGTGTCTCCATGGATGCACACCATACTCAGGTGCTTATCAGGGATGAAGTCCCTATCAATCAGGCTGTCACATACGGAAGTCACTGGACTCTCTGAGTCCAAGAGGGCCTGTGCTGGGCAGTCATTTGCAACCACCGGGGACACCTGTGGTCCAGTCTCTTCGGCTGAGGTGGACACACACACAGGTTCTGCGCAGAGAGAGAGGGATCTGCCAACATCACAATACATAGGCTCCCCCTCTATTGGAGAGTTGGCTGCAATTTCACGACATCTCCAACCCTGTCCATCACACTTTTCCACCCACATGTCCCCTCGGGCCTGAACCCGCTTATCAGCATACCCCATGTCCCCAACAGCTGGAACGCTTTTACCGCGAGAGTTCAGCGTCCGGGAACTCTGAAGTGACGACCTCTCAGACGGCTGGTCACGGAGACAGTCTTTGCTGGCGAAGGCCTTCTCCATCAGGCTGACCAGACGATTGGGGTCCTGGTGGTCTCCTTGTCTGACCTCTGGCTGTACCTCAGGAGGACATGCTCGGGTGTAGCGGTTCACTATCACCTTTTCAACTCCATAATCAGGTTTGCTGACTGCAGCCTCCCAACTGCATCTCCAGTCATGAACGCCCCTGGCACGGGCTGTCACCGTAACACCCAGCCGGGTAAGAATCTCCGCTTTCAGCTTGGCATAGTCTTGGCTGTCCTGCTCGCTCAGGTCAGCATAGGCCCTTTGGGTTCTCCAATCAGATAGGGTGCGACCATCATGGCCCATTCAGATAGGGGCAGATTCTCCTTCTCTGCCAATCTCTCAAACCTAGTGAGATATACCTCCACATCATCACGAGGTGTCATCTTTTTCAGGGACCGTCTTACCGCCTTCTTTACAGCGGACAATGCAGGTGACTTTGCAACATTACTTTGGGACGATGCGCTGCAAGTCTTTTGTAGTGCTGCAACCTGCTCAAAAAACAACCGATTATTCTCCTGCTGCTGCTGCAGGAATTGCTGCTGGGCCTGCTGCATGCGCTGCTGGTGCTGCAGGCGCTGCCGCTCCATGCTCTGCTGCATGCTCCGCTGGGCCTGGACCAGGTACTCAAGGAGCTCCTCCATACTGCCGGACTTATCTGTCTCAACCACGGCAGTCTTATGTTGCACATTAACTTGCGCCATTTGTTCAAACAGCGCCTCCATGCTGTCATCCATGCTGTCAGACTTCTCTGTCTCAACAACGGCAGTCTTCACTCAAGACATACACACTCCACAGTCTTTTCCACAAAAAATTCAGCTTTGCTGTGCAGACACTTTTTTTTTTTTTTTTTTTCTCTGCAAACTCTATTAGGGCCACTGTCTCTTTAAGACTGCTCCAACAGACGTTTCTCCTTTATTGACACACTTTTTTTTTTTTTTTCTTTGCAAAGTCTATTAGGGCTACTGTCTCTTTAAGACTGCTCCAATCAGACGTTTTTGCTGACACACTTTTTTTTTTTTTTCTGCTGCTGCTTCAACAGACTTCACCTTTATTGCTGTCTCTCGCCACTGTGCTGCACGCACATTCCAGCACCAATTGTATCAGCCACTGTGTTGCCCCAGCATTCTCCGCCAATTGTAAGCTTTTCAGGGGATATAGCTCTGGGATCGCCGTCCGGGTAGACGGAGTGGCACGGAAACAGTTCATTCACAGACAGCAGTTCTGGTAAAAACTGGCCGCAACCAGTTTTATTAAAGTCCACAGCAAACAGAACATACTCAAAACCAAATCATAAACATAAGACCTGGGCTTGTCCAGCCATTAATTACACTTAGATAGATTTCCCTTTCTATCCGGGTCCAGACTCTAACAGCCTGTGCCCAAAACAACACATATGTTCAGTAGTTACCAGCGTGGAGTTTCACAGAGTCTCCTCCTTGTGTCTGAAGGCACCTTCAACGTCCAGACTTGAGAGAGCTCCCCTCCTATTCAGCAGCTATCCGCATGGATTCTCACAGAGACTACTCCTGTGTCCGGGGTACATCGAGCACCCAGACTGAGACAGCTCATACTCCTGGAGACACCTTCTGTGCCTGGACCCCTCCTGTGTCCAGACTAAGCGAGCTCTCTGTCTGTGTTTGCAGACACCTACTTCTGGTCTCCTAATTAACACCTGAACAAAAACCACCTGGGTGGAAGAAAGATGTACTAGTCCATATATAAAATAGAAATCTTTATTGATAAATTTAACAAACGACAGCAAGTAGTGTAGAAAGGGGCAAACCACATCCAAGATGGATGTAGACACTGCACACATACAAGTTAAAAATACGAAAAGGGGCACAACACCCCCAATACCCTCAAGATTATACTATGACAAACAAATCGACCAAAATGACATGTGCAATTAACATATATTATTTAACGCCCAAGATTAATGTTTTAGACAATGAGGCAGAAATTGCTGCCCTTAATAGCCCACAAGCTAACCTATAAGTACAATAAAAATTAGCAACATAGTAAAGAACAGCATTATTTATCAAAATTGATAAAACCTCCAGCAAATATGCTGACAACCTGTGTTGAACAAAAAGAGGCCAGAGATTGCTGCCCTTTTTTTATAAACTGCAAAATGGGCTATAGTACAACATTGCAGACTGGGCTATAGTTGAACAATGTACCGGTAAGATGAAAAAATGGCAGTGTCATTTGTCAAAAGCTAGTAAATACTCTAATAAAATTGCTAACAAACTGTGCCATGAAAGACTGTCTTTTTCTGTGCAATGCACCTTATCAACAATAAAGGTCCGGGTAAATCCGGATAAATCTATAGCACAGGACACGGCATATTACCTGGCAGCACAGAGAAGCAATACACGAGTATGGAGGGTAAGAGGGGTACTCGTGTATTGCTTCTCTGTGCTGCCAGGTAATATGCCGTGTCCTGTGCTATAGATTTATCCGGATTTACCCGGACCTTTATTGTTGATAAGGTGCATTGCACAGAAAAAGACAGTCTTTCATGGCACAGTTTGTTAGCAATTTTATTAGAGTATTTACTAGCTTTTGACAAATGACACTGCCATTTTTTCATCTTACCGGTACATTGTTCAACTATAGCCCAGTCTGCAATGTTGTACCTATAGCCCATTTTGCAGTTTATAAAAAAAAGGGCAGCAATCTCTGGCCTCTTTTTGTTCAACACAGGTTGTCAGCATATTTGCTGGAGGTTTTATCAATTTTGATAAATAATGCTGTTCTTTACTATGTTGCTAATTTTTATTGTACTTATAGGTTAGCTTGTGGGCTATTAAGGGCAGCAATTTCTGCCTCATTGTCTAAAACATTAATCTTGGGCGTTAAATAATATATGTTAATTGCACATGTCATTTTGGTCGATTTGTTTGTCATAGTATAATCTTGAGGGTATTGGGGGTGTTGTGCCCCTTTTCGTATTTTTAACTTGTATGTGTGCAGTGTCTACATCCATCTTGGATGTGGTTTGCCCCTTTCTACACTACTTGCTGTCGTTTGTTAAATTTATCAATAAAGATTTCTATTTTATATATGGACTAGTACATCTTTCTTCCACCCAGGTGGTTTTTGTTCTACTATTAATTGATGTGTCCACACATTTCCATATCCACTCCTAGTTTCCCATGATAAGGTTTTATTGATTGTTGCTATTAGGATGTGGTGGTCCTGGTTATATGTGAATTATCTAATTAACACCTGAGTAGTTTCAGGCCTGAGCTGCAAGTGTGTAATGAATGTAAGGTGTAGTGACCTTTCTCTACCACTAGGTTTACAAAGCCATACATTTCCCTTATACCAGTCAGCAAAGTATCTAGGTGAAATGTACACCCCATTCAACACACATACTCTCACTGTCTCACAATATATTACAAGTTTCTAATGCTAACGCATACTATTTATTTAGGAAATTATAAAACAACAGTTAAGGTACTGCCACACTAAACGTTCCCGCTAACGATCACGATAACGACGCTATCGTTGGTGTGATCGTTTTAAGGTCGCTAGTAGCTGCCATACTTGACGATCTCATTAACGTCGCATCAGCGGTTAGCGACCTTTTTAACGACTTTGGCGGTCGTTGGGATGTGCCACACTGCATGTACTGTGAAAGATCACGACCTCGATAGGCGTGACTGAGTGCGACCTTTTGCACGCCCCTCGTCACAGATTGGTGGTCACTATGTATGTCATAGATATTTATCACAGCTCTCCCGCTTTGTGATTGGATGACCGCGTCATAAAAGACGACGTATCAGCACTCCTCTCCATTGCTCTCGAGCAGAAGCGGTTCTTTCAAATCACCCAGTGTGTCCTGCTAGTCTTGGTAGCTACTGCGATCCGGTTTACGCCACTATTTCGGTTACTACGTTCTACGTTGGAGTTTTTGCGATCCAGTCTGTGGCGTTTCCTCTGCGATCCAGTTTGTGACGCTAGTTTCCCTATTTTTTTTTCAGAATCACACAAGTTTTGTAAGGTAGGTAATTTTTTTTGTCACATTTAATTTTTCTTTTGTCTTTAATTGTACCGATCCATTTTAGATCTCTGCTGTTGTTAACCATTGTCATCCATCATGTTTTTTCATTGTTTTGTTCAGGCACGCCCACCATTTTATGATCCCAGCTCTGTCTATGTTTACTCCTGCGTCGCCCACAACCACCATTTTGTGATCCCTGCTGTTTTTTGCGTAATTGTTTATCTAGGTTTTTTTATCCCATTGTTTTGTTCGGCCCCCGCCCACGGCCACCATTTTATGATCCCAGCTCTATCTATGTTTACTCCTGCGTCGCCCACAACCACCATTTTATGATCCCAGCTCTATCTATGTTTACTCCTGCGTCGCCCACAACCACCATTTTGTGATCCCTGCTGTTTTTTGCGTAATTGTTTATCTAGATTTTTTTATCCCATTATTTTGTTCGGCCCCCGCCCACGGCCACCATTTTATGATCCCAGCTCTATCTATGTTTACTCCTGCGTCGCCCACAACCACCATTTTATGATCCCAGCTCTATCTATGTTTACTCCTGCGTCGCCCACAACCACCATTTTGTGATCCCTGATGTTTTTTGCGTAATTGTTTATCTAGGTTTTTTATCCCATTGTTTTGTTCAGCCCCCGCCCACGGCCACCATTTTATGATCCCAGCTCTATCTATGTTTACTCATGCGTCGCCCACAACCACCATTTTGTGATCCCTGCTGTGTTCTATGTTGTAGACTATGTAAGCATTTTATTTAACCATTCTGCTGTTCTCACATAATCATTTTTTTTATTACAGATGGCTGATAAGCAGGAGTTTTTGCGTGATTTTATCGAGCTGTACCGCTCAATGCCGTGCCTCTGGAAAATTAAGTCTGCAGATTACTGTAACCGGTTGAAAAAGAAGGACGCCTACCAAAAACTGGTGGAGCTCTGCAGGAGCCGTTACCCTGATGAACCGGCGGATGAGTCAACGGTTAAAAAACGGATTCAGGCCCTCCGCACGGTTTACAAAAAAGAGCTCAATAAAGTTATCAATTCAACCAAATCTGGAGCGGGGGCCGAAGAAGTTTATGTCCCCCAACTGTGGTACTTTGATCTGTTAGCTTTTACAAGGGACCAAGAAGTACCCAGACAAGGGACATCCATTTCGGATCTAGACCCAGTGATCCAGCCGGACACCCCTGTCGTACATGTAAGTACCTTTGTATTAAAACACATTTTAATGTACACGCCAAAGTGGACTTAAATTTAAAAAATATTATTGTGAAATGTAGATAAAATGGCAGAATATATCCCTTCATGTACTGATAATTTATGTAGCTCAATGGTTGAGGCCTTTCCATTAAAAAGTGTCGTTTTCACATTTTTGCTGTATACGGGTGTTATAGTGTGAAGATAAATTCCTTTGTCTTTACAAGTGTCGTTTTCACATTTTTGCTGTATACGGGTGTTATAGTGTGAAGATAAATTTCTTTGTCTTTACAAGTGTCGTTTTCACATTTTTGCTGTATACGGGTGTTATAGTGTGAAGATAAATTCCTTTGTCTTTACAAGTGTCGTTTTCACAATTTTGCTGTATATGGGTGTTATAGTGTGAAGATTAATTTCTTTGTCTTTGTGATTTACCATTTGTTTTTTGTTCATGCAGGACACAGAAGAGGCGGTCTCCACACCTGCAACTGAACAAGACAGCATGCCGGATCACATAGACGAAGTAGTCGAGCCACCATCATCTGTGCGGAGGCGGCTTTCACTTTCAGGAAGGAAAAGGAAGGCTCCCACCTCGGCTCCCACCTCGGCTACTCCTGAATTGGTGGAAATTGCAAAAAAACTTCTTACGGTAGAAAAAGAAACAAAAATAACTGGCTTTGCATATTTTGCGAATGAGAGGCTGCCTACTCTGGATCCTGTTCAGCGGCTTCATGCTGAGAGACTGATGTTAGAGGTACTGAATCAAGCGTCTTTTGGAAACCTGGACAACAGATATGTCGTCATGCCAAGACCGCAGTACCCGGACTACTCATGGCCGCACAATCCTGTGCCAAACCCAGTTGGGATAAACCCAAACGCTGGTGCTCCCCCTTATTTTTATTCACCGCAGAGGCAGCGTGGTAATGGCAATGATCCATCTTACCAGCAGTTGTAGTTTTTAAAATGTTTTACTAAAGTTTTTTTTGGTTTTTATATTTTTACATTGATACCTTTTTTAATAAAAAACTTATTTAAAAAAATGAAATGAAAACAATATCAAAAATTAACATTTTTTTAAGGCCCCTGGTCACACTACGCTAAAACCTTATACTAAAAATAATACACCACACCTGCGTAGATTAACGTAAAATATAAAATATATATTAATGTCATATATATATATATATTTTTTTTAAATAAAAATATAAAATTTAAATAAAAACAAAAAACAGTAACATAACAAAATAACAAAATATAAAAAAATAATAACAAACTACAAAATAATTAACAAAGAAAATAAATTACTGAGGGCCCCGGAGACCAGAAGATACCCTCTCCAGCATTACCCCGTGGTGATGCAGAGCTCCCATGGTTCTTTGCAGCGCTGCGACCGCAGTATTAATGGCTGCCACAGCGCTGCTCAATTCCGCCATCAGCCGGCAGTGGGATACCAACAGGTCCTGGGCAGTGGGGATTTCTGTGGAGGTAATGGTAACAGTTAATAGTGAATTCTGTTGCAACATCAACATGTACATGTTATGTTAATTAACACTTACGGCTTTCCTCAGAGGAACCGCTGACTGCCCACCCAGAACCTGATGCTCCGCCGGCTAGGGAAACACAGAAAAAAAAATAATATCACAACAGCCATTACACATAAGACCTTACAAAGTTCTCAAAGATGTCTGAAGCTTATATAATGTGCGTTAATTACCTGATGGGGAGCCTGCATCCGTGTGACGGATGATGCTGGAGAGAAGGCAACGTCGGGGAAGGGCTGGAACCCACAGAGTCATGAGGGGGGTTGCTGGCGGTGAAGGGGTGGAGAGATGAGGTGATGCTGGTGGTGGAGGGGTAGCCGGGGAAGGAGAAGATGGAGGTGGAGGGGTAGCTGGGGACGGTGGAGCAGCTGGTGCTGGTGAAGGTGGTGCTGTAAATGAAATATACAATTCAGAATCCCCATTATCACTGGCGGTACTCCCATCGCTGCCTGCAACATGCAACATCACTGGCGGTACTCCCATCGCTGCCTGCAACATGCAACATCACTGGCGGTACTCCCATCGCTGCCTGCAACATACAACATCACTGGCGGTACTCCCATCGCTGCCTGCAACATGCAACATCACTGGCGGTACTCCCATCACTCCCAGAAACCCTTCCATTAATGCCAACATTAACGTCAATAAATTCATAATTGCCATTAACAAGGGCCAAGAGGATCACGCTGAAGTAGCCCTTGTAATTATGAAAAAAGGATCGCTGCCTGCAACATGCAACATCACTGGCGGTACTCCCATCGCTGCCTGCAACATGCAACATCACTGGCGGTACTCCCATCGCTGCCTGCAACATCACTGGCGGTACTCCCATCGCTGCCTGCAACATCACTGGCGGTACTCCCATCGCTGCCTGCAACATGCAACATCACTGGCGGTACTCCCATCGCTGCCTGCAACATCACTGGCGGTACTCCCATCGCTGCCTGCAACATGCAACATCACTGGCGGTACTCCCATCGCTGCCTGCAACATGCAACATCACTGGCGGTACTCCCATCGCTGCCTGCAACATGCAACATCACTGGCGGTACTCCCACGGCGGGCGCGCTTGCACGCGTTCATGTGCGTTTGTCGTGCGCTGCGCTGCGCTCTCCAGATACCCTCATGAATACTCACTCAGAGGCCTGCGGAGCTGGGCCCGGATGCTGGCGACCCTATCGCGTGAGCGGTATCGCAGGTCCGCCAGCTTCTTCCTGATTTGCGCTTTTGTGCGCAGCACATTAAACCTCTGCAGGCCCCGCTGGATCCTCTGCAGGCATACCCTTTTGTGGCGCATTGGATGCGCCACAGGTAGCCTGCAGTGGTAGTCCCAGAGGTCCGTCTTCTTAATGAGAAAACGGACCTCCTCATCGGACCATTTAGGCCCGCGCTGTCTCGTCGCCGCCATTGCCGCCATTACAAACAACAGCGTATTGGGCGACGCCAGCGCCATGACGTCACAGCGTGCGCACGTTACGTGCGGCCGCACCGCGACGCAAAACGGTTTTGCGATTGAAAAGTGACCGCAGCAGCCATGCGGCAGCCAAGCACAGATATGAGATGCTGTTGCAATCGCAATACCACTGTTCCAAGGTAGGCGATCACAATGGCGTGTCATGTCTTTATGGCTGGGGCTCGTGACAATCTTCACCTTGCAAATCACAAATGGCTTTTTGCATATCTGTTTGCATATCTGTGTAGCTGCAGTGTGAGTAGTCACATTGCGATCATAATGACGTCGCATATCTTTTGGCTGGGGCTCGCTAATCCCCTTGCAAGTCACAATGGCTTTTTGCATAGCATGAGTAGTCACATTGCGATCACAATAACGTCGCATATCTTGATGGCTGGGGCTCGCTAATCCCCTTTGCAAGTCACAATGGCTTTTTGCATAGCGTGAGTAGTCACATTGCGATCACAATAACGTTGCATATCTTGATGGCTGGGGCTCGCTAATCCCCTTTGCAAGTCACAATGGCTTTTTGCATAGCGTGAGTAGTCAAATTGCGATCACAATAACGTTGCATATCTTGATGGCTGGGGCTCGCTAATCCCCTTGCAAATCACAATGGCTTTTTGCATATCTGTATGCATAACTGTGTAGCTGTGTGAGTAGTCACATTGCGATCACAATGACGTCGCATATCTGTGAATAGCTGATTCCCCGGTGAATGTTGACCTTTACCTCCCAAGAATTTTCAAATATATGTATAACAATTTTTTAATCTTTCATATTATGACTAAAATATATATATTATATATTTAAACTTTAAATATGCAGCTGTGGTGTATTATCTGTTATATATAATTATAATGTTTGAACGCTAGTGAGACCATAGGCCCTTAAAATAATTGAAAATATTTGAAACTTTTTTCTTTATTTTTTTAACAATTAACTCCTATGACTGATGGTACTCCCATGAGCACGTGTGTGACAAGTAGATACAATGTAAAACAAAAAATAGACAACAAAAAAGCCTTTGAAAAGATTTTAAAAACTACAGCAACTGGTAACATGTCTCGTTGCCATCCCCATTACTCCCTCCCCACATCTCACCCATCATTAGCCCTTCTCCCATATTGGTAAAATAATTGAAAAAAACACGAATGCATTTTTAAAATAAAAATATTTTATTAAACATTGTTAAAAAAAAGGGTGAAGTCAAACATTCTCAAAATCAAACTAGACCTGATGCTGCCAACTCACTGCACCAGGCCCGTTAAAGTATTGGCAGTACTTGTCTCTGCTGGCCTTCGCATTGTCCTTGCTCCTGCCTTGATTGACAGGTTGAAGGCCTGCAATAGCGGGATCATTGTCACGCCATTCTCCGAGCACCACGTCACCATTGTTGTCCGAGTCCATGAATCCTGGCGGACTGTAAGTACCAGCATCGCGTTTTCTTAGAAAATTGTGCAGCACACAACAGGCCAACACCACAGAGTCTATCGATTCCAGCTTCATGTTGATAGGAGTGTGGAAAACCCTGAAGCGATTGGCCATTATGCCGAAGGCATTCTCCACAACGCGCCGTGCCCTAGACAGTCTGTAGTTAAAAATCCGCCTTTCCCCTGTCAAAGTCTTTTGTGGGTATGGTTTAACAAGATGCTCATGAAGGGGGAAGGCTTCGTCGCCCACAAACACAAAGTTTAGGTTGGCGGTGGTGTCCATGTTGGTTGGCAAGTTAAGTTTATTATTAAACAACCGTTCACCAAAACTTGTGTGCTCCAAAACGCCACCGTCAGAAACCCTTCCATTAATGCCAACATTAACATCAATAAATTCATAATTGGCATTAACAAGGGCCATGAGGATCACGCTGAAGTAGCCCTTGTAATTATGAAAAAAGGATCCGCTGTTGGCTGGTTGCGTGATCCGCACATGTTTGCCATCCAAGGCACCACCACAGTTTGGGAACTGCCAAATCCTTTCAAAATCAGAGGCAATAATTTGCCATTCCGCCACTGATTTGGGAAAAGGCATGTAGCTCTGTAAACTGCGGACGATGGCGTTGCATGTCTCCGGAATTAGTTCTCCAAGCAGCGACCGAGAAATTGCAGCAGAATATTGCAAATCCTTCATTGAATGTCCGGTTGCCAGAAATCGCAGCGTTACTGCCAAACGTTCCTCTGCTGAAACAGCTGCACGCATCCGGGTATCCTGCCGTTCAATGAGTGGCCTCACAGCTTCCAGTAGGAGCTTGAATGAATCCTCCGACATCCGTAGATAATTCCGGAAATCCTGCGGATTCTTCTCCTGCAACT
Source organism: Oophaga sylvatica (assembly GCA_033576555.1). Lineage (NCBI taxonomy): Eukaryota > Metazoa > Chordata > Amphibia > Anura > Dendrobatidae > Oophaga > Oophaga sylvatica. The sequence goes on along the minus strand of JARQOD010006542.1, from coordinate 17,195 downwards.
CCCTCACTAGATGCATGTGGGAGAATTTGGACCTCTGCTCCAGCCATTCCCTGGTCCACATGCGACGCTTTCGCTTGGAGCGCCTCTCTTCCACCCGCGCCTCTTCCTGACGATCTGCCTCCATTGATAGTGCAACTGCCACAATCATTACGCTCCGCGATGGACAGGTTCATTATGTGCAACCTGTACGGTAAAGAAGAGAAAAGTTAATTACTAATTAATTACTATTAATAAAGTGTTTAAACAAAATAAAATAAAGAGTAAAATAAAAAATATATTAAAAAAAAATAAACTTTTCTGTTAACATTTAATATACAGTTTACAAGTGTCTACAATGGTGGGGGGTGTAAAATAAATAAAGCAGACGAAAAAAAAAAATAAGGTCAGGGGTGTTAAATATATAAAGCAGACGAAAAAAAAAAAAAAAATAAGGTCAGGGGTGTTAAATATATAAAGCAGACGAAAAAAAAAAAATAAGGTCAGGGATGTAAAATAAATAAAGCAGACAAAAAAAAAAATAAGGTTAAAAAACATTATCAAACAACATCACAAATAATATGTACCTTGAATCAAAATATCCCGAAGATCCAAATGAGGATGGATGGTGCTCTAGCGACTCAGACAGGATCGCAAAAACCCACCACTGCGCCACAAACAGGATCGCAAAACTCCGACACGCGATACTATCCTCGCAACAACGCAAAAAGAGACCCATAAAGTGCTCTGGAAACAATGGATGGGGGCGCAGTTATTATAGCTGAGGCGATGTTGTGGTCACCAATCAGAGCTGTAGGGCGTTAACAAAAGAAAACAAAGTCCCGCCTGCGCCGCTGACTAATACGTCGTTAACGAGGTCGCACATCGTTCACAAAAGGTGCCAGACACAGCGATATAGCGTCACCAGCGGGACGCCAACGATCAAAATACGGTCCAGAACTCTAGTGAACGATCAGCGAGATCACAGCAGGGGCCACGTCGTTACTACATGCCACACATAACTACGTCGCTAACGAGATCGCTAAATAGTGACGTATTTTAGCGATCTCGTTAACAACCTTGTTTAGTGTGGCATACCCTTTACTCTTTAAAAGGTTATTCCCAATTTTTTAAATGTGTAATGGCAAAATGCTTCTAAAAACAAAAAAACAAACAACTTTGCAGTTTACTTACTAAAAATCCTCTACATCCTTAAGAATTTACAGAATTTTAATTCTACTGCTTACTGTTCATTGCTTAGCTTTCTGACCATCTGTCTAATCTGTCAGTAATGGCTTGTTTTCTTGTCAAGGTTTCCCTGTGTTCTGAAAAGAAACTGCAAAGCTAAAGCTGTGTCTGTTTGCAGCATCGGAGTGTACACAGTACGCACCAGTGGCTTAACGATGCTACTGCCGGTCCAAACTGTTAATCAATCAGGAGTGCACTGCTCACCTGACTCATGGCTTCCATGTAAATATATATATATATATATATATATATATATATATATATATATATATATACTGTATATATATTGAACGGTTGCAGACAGGCAAGTCCTGAAGGGAGTGTATGTGTCACCAAGGTGTCTAGCCTTGGTGACATGAAACCAAGAGAGCAGGTTCCAGCACAGATACTGCTGAGAGTTTTTTTTAATGGGCCTGGATTTGGGGTCCAGGTGTTAGGGACATCCATTAGAGCTGGGATAGTGTCTGTGGGGGTGAGGAGAAGAGAGCTGTTTACTGCTAATTAGTCTCAGCCAGAGACAGCTAGTGTGAACGTGTATCTGAACAGGTGAGTCTGTTCTGGCATATGAACTGTTTTGTTTCTTTTAGCCAAAAAGGCTGTTTTTGTGTTGTGAGCTATGACTATTTGAAGGACTTGTAATAAATGCTCATTGTTCCGATATAAGAACACTGTACATGTGCACCTTGAAGCTCATGCTGGAGAGCAATCCCCTATTCTATTTGTATATAGGACATGAAGAGCTGGACAGCACCTGGCCCAGACATGATCCACATCTATTGGCTAAAGAAATTAACAGCGGTACATGAACGCATGGCAAAGCAGATAAACCAACTGTTAGAAGTAGGCCACCACCCAGCTTGGCTAACACAAGGAAGAACTGTGCTGATCATTAAGGATCCTCACAAAGGAACAGCTCCATCAAACTTTCGCCCAATAACCTGCCTTATAACAACATGGAAACTCCTCTCAGGCATCATAGCCACCAAGCTACAGAACCATTTAACCTGTACATGAATCCAGCTCAGAAAGGTATTGGGGCCAAAACCAGAGGCTTTAAGCACCAGCTACTAGTAGATAGATGTTAGAACCCTTCTGTTAGGTTTTGTTTCAGTTTGCTGGTCACATGACCTTTTTTCCCTATTTAGTCTGGCTCCGCCCTTCTGGCTTTGCTGGACTTCATTGTATTATCTACTCTTAAGCTAGCCGGGTGCTTAGGTGCCTTACTCAGTCAGTTTTGCTTGATCTTAGGATCTCTAAGTAATTTGTTTTCTGTTTTATTTTCCCTGCTTAAATTTCTGTTAGGAGGTGTCCACCTTTTCTCCCAGTCCTTAGATCTTGTAGGGATTCCTCCCTCTCAACTATAGGTCTTCGTTCAGACTAGCTGAGGACTTTAGCGGGTCTGGTCGCAGGATCAGGTTCTCCGTTACATCGTAGAGATCCAGCTTAGTTCTTTTGTAGGGACAGAATTCCAATCTTTCCTTAGTGCTTGTGGCAGATCATAACAGTAAGTCCAGCCCAAAAAAAAAAAAAAAAATCTCTAAGGAAAGATTTTCTGTTTCCATCATGGTGTCGGTTAAGGATTTGGCTCAACGCCTGTAGGGACTTTCTCTGGAGGTGGCTGAGATCCAGCAACACGTGAGTAGTTGTTCTGGAGCACATTTCGTGGAGCCAAAGGTAAGTTTGCCTGATTTATTTTTTGGTGAACAACAAGATTTTTTTCTTTTAAAAATTCTTGCTTGTTGTATTTCCGTTTGAGACCCAGATCCTCTGGTGATAAATCACAGCGCATAGGGTTCATAATGTCACTTTTGCGCAAAGAACCTCAGGACTGGGCCTTTTCTCTGCAGCCTAGTGATCCATGCTTTAGATCAGTGGGTAGTTTTTTTTCTGCTTTGGGGTTGTTGTATGACGATCCTGATCGTGTTTCATCAGCTGAGACAGAATTGAGACGTTTGAGACAGGGATCAGGTAATGTGGAAAAATATTGTACTCACTTCCGAAGGTGGTCCGCTCAGGTGGGGTGGAACGATTCAGCTTTGAAAAGTTTATTTCTTGCAGGGTTAAGTGAAAGGGTTAAAGATTTGCTGATTGCTTATCCTATACCTGGTAACTTGCAAGAGGCTATGAAATTAGCCATACGGGTGGATAGGAGACTGCGTGCAAGGGTTAATGAGAGTAAATCTGCCTTGTCAGCTCCAAGTCTGGAGAGGGACTGTACTGACATTAGAGAGCCGATGGAAATTGGAGCAATGACACCTCACTCTCGGGAAAAAGACTGTAGATTTGCTGAAGGTTTGTGTTTCTATTGTGGCAAATCTGACCATTTCATTAAGAACTGTGTGCTTCGTATGAATAAAGAGAAAAAAAGAAATGAGGTCAGTTTCGCCCGTATAGCTTGTTTAAACAATAAAGGTGTCTTTCTTTCTGCTACCACTGCTGTTGAGGAGGAATTAATGGAGTTTCGGGTATTTGTGGATTGTGGTTCAACTCTCAATGTGATTGATGGGAAATTTTTGGAAAAACTAAAATTAAAACCCAAACTTCTGTCTTCCCCTATTAATGTGGTTGCTGTGGATGGTTCTCCCTTGAAAAATGTTACTCACCATATCTGTGAATTTCCTGTTACTATTAATGGTGTTCATCAAGAGAATTTGGATTTGGTAGTTTTGAATAATTTGCCCTCACTGGTGATTTTGGGGTTACCTTGGTTAAAATTGCACAATCTGGTACTGGATTGGTCTACCAATGAAATTAAGTCCTGGAGTCCTAATTGTTATGACAAGTGTTGTAACGGGCGTATTGCTGCTGCAGTTAAGGGGGAGTTACCTGTACCTATTCAGGATTTTTGGAAAGTTTTTTCTGATAAGGAATCGCAGGTATTGCCTCCTCATAGAGATTATGATTGTGCAATTGAATTTGTCCATGGAGCAACTCTTCCTAAAAGCCGTTTATTTAATCTTATCATTCCTGAGAGAAAGGCTTTGGAGGAATACATACAAACAAGCTTGGCCGCCGGTCGCATTAGGCCTTCCAAGTCTCCTCTGGCGGTTGGATTTTTTTTTGTTAAAAAAAAGGACGGCGGTTTACGGCCTTGTCTAGACTTTCGTGAGATTAATAAAATCACTGTACGCAATCCTTACCCACTGCCATTGATTCCTGATTTGTTTAACCAGTTAGTGGGGGCCAAGTGGTTCTCGAAAATTGATCTTCGAGGGGCATAAATTTGTTGCGCATGAAGAAGGGGGATGAATGGAAGACTGCGTTTAACACTCCACTGGGTCATTTTGAGAATCTGGTCATGCCTTTTGGGCTTTCCAGTGCTCCGGCATTTTTTCAGAATCTTATTAATGACATCCTTAGACCTTTGATCGGCAGAAGTGTGGTTGTGTATTTGGATGACATTTTGATTTATTCACCGGATTTGGAGTCTCTTTGGCGGAGTGTGCGTGAAGTATTACAGTTACTGAGCGATAATTCACTTTTTGCCAAGCTAGAAAAATGTGAGTTCGCTGTACAGAGACTTAGTTTTTTGGGTTACATTGTCTCCAGTGAAGGTTTTGAGATGGACCCGGTGAAAGTGCAAGCTGTGCAGGATTGGCCTAGACCTATTGGTGTGAAATCGATACAGAGGTTTTTGGGGTTCGCCAATTATTATAGAAAATTCATTAAAAATTTTTCTGTGATTGCCAAACCTCTGACCGATCTCACCAGGAAAGGTGCTGATGCGGTTCAGTGGACTACTGAGGCCATTGAGGCTTTTGTGTTGCTAAAGGAGAAGTTCAGCTCTGCTCCCATCCTTACGCAGCCTGATGTGACTTAACCATTTTTGGTTGAGATTGATGCTTCTTCTGTGGGGGTCGGCGCGGTGTTGTCTCAGGAAAAGACGGATGGAGTACATCCCTGTGCTTTTTTTTTCAAAGAAATTTTCTGAGTCTGAACTAAATTATGATATCGGTAATCGGGAATTGTTGGCAATTAAACTCGCATTTGAACACTGGCGTCATTTTTTGGAGGGAGCGGAATTTCCCGTTCAAGTCTTCACCGATCATAAAAATCTGGTCTACCTTGATGCTGCCAAACGCTTGAATGCCCGTCAGGCTAGGTGGGCACTGTTTTTCTCGCGGTTTAATTTTACCGTTACTTACATTCCAGGTACTAAAAATGTTAAATCTGATGCTTTGTCTCGCAGCTTTTCTCCTATGGTGGGTACTGAGGAGGAGGAAAACATTTTGCAAGAGGGGGTTGTTATTGCTGTTTTGGACTCTGTGTTGGAAGATGAGATTCTTAAAGCACAGGAAAATGCCCCATCTAACACGCCGCATGGGAGGTTGTTTGTGCCTGGTACCCTGAGGAGAGATTTGTTTGTTGAATGTCATGACTCTCAGTTGGCAGGTCATCCTGGAATCTCTGAGACCAAGAGACTTGTGGGTCGCAACTTTTGGTGGCCTGGATGGCAGAAGGAAGTCATTAAGTGGGTGCGTCAATGCACTGTGTGTGCTAGATCTAAGTCTTCTCATACTCCTGCTGCGGGGTTGCTTTGCCCTCTGGAGGTCCCTAGTGCACCTTGGACACATTTGGCTATGGACTTTATTACTGACCTTCCCCCCTCTGAGGGTTTCACTGTCATCTGGGTGGTCGTGGACCATTTTAGCAAGATGTGTCACTTGGTTCCTTTCATCAAGCTGCCTTGCGCTAAGACTCTCGCTAAGGCCTTTGTCAAGGAAATTGTCAGACTACATGGCGTTCCTACTGACATTGTTTCCGATAGGGGACCTCAATTTGTGGCTCATTTTTGGCGCGCCTTTTGTGACAGGTTGGGAGTTCATTTGTCGTTTTCATCCGGATATCATCCTGAGTCTAATGGCCAGACAGAAAGGAAAAACCAGGATGTTGAGCAGTTCTTGCGTTGTTTTGTGACTGATAATCAAGAGGGGTGGTCTGAGTTTCTGCCACTTGCTGAGTTTGCTCTTAACAACCATACATCCGCTTTTGCTGGTTGTTCGCCTTTTTTTTGTTGTACTGGGAGACATCCGTCGTTTGGGTCATTTTCCAAGTTGGGATCGGCTATACCTGAAGAGGAGAATTTTTCTGGTGTTTTGGAGAGAGTTTGGACTGAGGTGCGTGGTACTCTTCAGAAGGCTAACAAAAGATCCAAAGTGTATTTTGATAGAAAACGACAAGAGGTTTTGTTTGCTATTGGTGACATGGTTTGGTTGTCCTCTAAGAATCTGCGCTTGAGGATTCCGTCTAAGAAATTGGGTCCCAAGTTTGTAGGGCCCTTTAAGGTGCTTCAGGTTATTAACCAATCTGCTGTTAAGTTGGAGCTTCCTACCTCCTGGAAGATTAATCTGGTATTTCATGTTTCTCTCTTGAAAAAAGCTGAGGTCTCAGATGGAGACGTTTCAGCCACTGTTCCCCTGGTCGTGGAGGACGGGCAATATGAGATTTCTCGCATCCTAAATTCTAGACGGTATAGAGGGAGTTTGCAGTACCTCATCGCTTGGAAGGGTTATGGACCCGAGGATAACTCATGGGTGAGGGCGGATGATGTTTCTGCGTCTAGACTTGTCAGAGCGTTTCACAAGAGGTTTCCGGATAAGCCTAAGTCCTAGGGGATCCGGAGGATCCTCTTAGAAGGGAGGGTACTGTTAGAACCCTCTTGTTAGGTTTTTTTTAAGTTTGCTGGTCACATGACCTTTTTTCCCTATTTAGTCTGGCTCCGCCCTTCTGGCTTTGCTGGACTTCATTGTATTATCTACTTTTAAGCTAGCCGGGTGCTTAGGTGCCTTACTCAGTCAGTTTTGCTTGATCTTAGGATCTCTAAGTAATTTGTTTTCTGTTTTATTTTCCCTGCTACAATTTCTGTTAGGAGGTGTCCACCTTTTCTCCCAGTCCTTAGATATTGTAGGGATTCCTCCCTCGCAACTATAGGTCTTCATTCAGACTAGCTGAGGACTTTAGCGGGTCTGGTCGCAGGATCAGGTTCCCCGTTACATCGTAGGGATCCAGCTTAGTTCTATTGTAGGGACAGAATTCCCTTCTTTCCTTAGTGCTTGTAGCAGATCATAACAATAGAGCAGTTGCTCAAGACTCAAGGTCCAGACAGAACAATCTCAGCACAGCCTGGATTGAGTACAGGAAAGCCTATGACTCAATGCCACACACATGGATCTGTGAATGCTTGGCTCTCTACAATGTCAACAGGAAACAGGAAACAGAAAATCCTCTTGTGTATATAAATATGTGATTCTTCAGCTTTTGTTTTAGTCTTTGCCTGATGAAGAGACCTGCGTAGTCTCGAAAGCTTGCAATTTGTTACCATCTTTTCAGTTAGCCATTAAAAGGTATCAACCACTGAGGACTCCCAAGTCTAAATATTTTTCTATCTACTGGCTAACACGGTACGAAGATACACATATTTCCTATAACAGGAAATTAAGAACCTTCCTCAGAAACTCAATAGGGCTATGGAGAAACAACATTGGAAGTCAACTCAAGACAACTAACACAAGTGGCCATCAAATGCGGCATATACCAAGGTTATGCACTGTCTCCATTGCTGTTTTGCATAGGCTTGAACCCCCTCAGTCAGATAATTAGAGAGTCTGGGTATGGATACAAGTTCAAGAGTGGAAGCACCATCAGCCACCTCCTCCACATGAATGACATCAAGCTGTATGCGAAAAATGAGCGAGATATCAATTCACTGATCCACCTGACAAGGATCTACAGTGAACACATCGGGATGTCCTTCGTACTGGAAAAGTGAGGCCGATTGGTAATAAAGAGAGGCAAGGTAGTCAAGATTGATGCAGTGAAATTACTAGCAGGGCACATAGCAGATGTATAGACATGCTACAAGTACCTCGGCATCCCACAGCGATACGGTCACCATGATGAGGAGGCAAGGAAAGCAGCAACATTCAAATACCATCAAAGGGTAAGACAGGTTCTGAAGAGCCAGCTCAATAAGGAGAATAAAATCCGTGCCATCAATACATATGCCCTGCCAGTTATCAGATACCCTGCTGGCATAGTGTGCTGGCCAAAAGAAGAGATGGAAGCTGCAGATGTGAAGACATGAAAGCTCCCCACAATGCATGAAGGTCTCAACCCTGTCTAACACCCAAAGATTGTATACCAACAGAAAGGAGGGTGGTCGACGCTTGATAAGCATTCAAGCCACCATCACGGACGAAGCAAGGAGTATCCAGGAATACATCAGAAAAATGGCACCAAAAGATAAGATGCTGAGAGAAAGTCTAAGGCAGCAACAACAACAGATCTGGAAGGAAGAACAGGAACATGAAGCGCCATGGCAGGACAAGCCACTGCATGGGATGTACTATCGACAGATAATGGAGGTGGCTGACATGGAGAAATCCTACCAATGGCTGCAGAAAGCTGGACTCAGAGACAGCACCGAGCCACTAATCATAGCGGCACAAGAGCAAGCACTAAGCACCAGATCCATAGAAGCAGGAATCTACCACACAAGACAAGACCCAAGGTGCAGACTATGCAAAGAAACCTCAGAAACCGTCCAACACATAGTGGCAGGTTGCAAAATGCAAGCAGGAACAGCGTATACCGAACACCACAACCAAGTAGCGGGAATTGTATACAGGAACACCTGCGCAGCATATGGGCTAAGTCCCCTAAGTCCAGGTGGGAGACCCCAGAGAAAGTGGTGGAGAATGAAAGGGCTAAAATCCTGTGGGACTTCAAGATCCAGACGAATAAGCAGGTGTTGGCTAACCAACCAGACATTGTGATAGTAGACAAGGATCAGAAAACAGCAATGATAATAGATGTGGCAGTGCCAAGTAACAGCAACATCAGAAAGAAAGAATATGAGAAGCTGGAGAAATACCAGGGCCTCAAAGGAGAACTGGAGAAGATGTGGAAGGTGAAGGCAACAGTGATTCCAGTGGTTATAGGAGCACTTGGAGCAGTGACCCTAAGTTGGAAGAATGGCTACAACAGATCCCAGGAGCAACATCTGAGCTCTCTGTGCAGAAAAGCGCAATGCTGGGAACAACTAAGATCCTGTGCAGAATCCTCACACTCCCAGACCTCTGGTAGAGGACCCGAGAATGAGAAAAGACAACAAAGACCACCCCCATCGGGGGGGGGGGAGAAGGAAGTTTTTTTTTCATCTAGCATTTTGTTCAAAAAAACAGCAATAGTGCGTTGTTGCTTATATTGTTTCAACTATTGTATCTATGGCTTTATCTGAGATTTGTGATTCCTTTTGTATTTTTGCCAAAAATATTTCTTTACTTTCTATTGCTTATCTAGTGACAACATATTTGACAATGAACACAACCCTGAGATATACAGATAATGGATAAATGTGTCCTTAAGGAAGGAAATCAGAGGCACATAGCTGTTTATAGTGATCAATGCTTTCTAACAGCAAGCAAGAATACGATAGAATTGATACAATGTAACAACTACTAACTCGGGTTTTACATAAATATGGAGAAAACTACATTGCACATGGTGTTGTTGTATACGCTTGTCTTATGGCATCTTCTTCAGTTTGTTTTCCTGGCTATTTCTTTGACTCCTGAATGGGAATGATCACTGGGGGATTAATAAAGCAGTGAAGTATGACCTCGCTGCAGAGTATTACATTTTGTATATTTACAAAGTGCAACAAAGCAGCAGTTGGTGTAATTCTTTCCGTGTCCCCAGGTTATACTTTGTGTAATAAAAATTATGCATGTATGAGAATCCTGACATTTAAACAATAAAGGACAGAACTAATGGGCTGCTCTTATTTTTCTTTACTTTATCATCTGTTGGAAAGAAAATCTATTTTATCTTCTGAATTTGCTGCTGGTTAGAATATGTATGAGGTCAAATTTTTCTCTGAGAACACAAAATATGAATAGAAACACTTCCTTGGAGACACTTTTATTATAGTTTTTTTTACTTTTACTCATCAAAACAAAATTCACATTTATTACTTTTGTAAATTGCTATCTGTTATATTGTACAGGTCCTTCTCAAAAAATTAGCATATAGTGCTAAATTTCATTATTTACCATAATGTAATGATTACAATTAAACTTTCATATATTTTAGATTCATTACACACCAACTGAAATTTGTCAGGTCTTTTATTGTTTTAATACTGATGATTTTGGCATACAACTCCTGATAACCCAAAAAACCTGTCTCAAAAAATTAGCATATCAAGAAAAGGTTCTCTAAACGACCTATTACCCTAATCTTCTGAATCAACTAATTAACTCTAAACACATGCAAAAGATTCCTGAGGCTTTTAAAAACTCCCTGCATGGTTCATTACTCAAAACCCCCATCATGGGTAAGACTAGCGACCTGACTGATGTCAAGAAGGCCATCATTGACACCCTCAAGCAAGAGGGTAAGACCAAGAAAGAAATTTCTCAACAAATAGGCTGTTCCCAGAGTGCTGTATCAAGGCACCTCAATGGGAAGTCTGTTGGAAGGAAACAATGTGGCAGAAAACGCTGTACAACGAGAAGAGGTGACCGAACCCTGAGGAAGATTGTGGAGAAGGACCGATTCCAGACCTTGGGGGACCTGAGGAAGCAGTGGACTGAGTCTGGTGTAGAAACATCCAGAGCCACCGTACACAGGCGTGTGCAGGAAATGGGCTACAGGTGCCGCATTCCCCAGGTAAAGCCACTTTTGAACCATAAACAGCGGCAGAAGCGCCTGACCTGGGCTACAGAGAAGCAGCACTGGACTGTTGCTAAGTGGTCCCAAGTACTTTTTTCTGATGAAAGCAAATTTTGCATGTCATTCGGAAATCAAGGTGCCAGAGTCTGGAGGAAGACTGGGGAGAAGGAAATGCCAAAATGCCTGAAGTCCAGTGTCAAGTACCCACAGTCAGTGATGGTGTGGGGTGCCATGTCAGCTGCTGGTGTTGGTCCACTGTGTTTCATCAAGGGCAGGGTCAATGCAGCTAGCTATCAGGAGATTTTGGAGCACTTCATGCTTCCATCGGCTGAAATGCTTTATGGAGATAAAGATTTCATTTTTCAGCACAACCTGGCACCTGCTCACAGTGCCAAAACCAATGGTAAATGGTTTACTGACCATGGTATTACTGTGCTCAATTGGCCTGCCAACTCTCCTGACCTGAACCCCATAGAGAATCTGTGGGATATTGTGAAGAGAAAGTTGAGAGACGCAAGACCCAACACTCTGGATGAGCTTAAGGCCGCTATCAAAGCATCCTGGGCCTCCATAACACCTCAGCAGTGTCACAGGCTGATTGCCTCCATGCCACGCCGCATTGAAGCAGTCATTTCTGCCAAAGGATTCCCGACCAAGTATTGAGTGCATAACTGAACATTATTATTTGATGTTTTTTTTGTTTGTTTTGAAAAAACACTTTTATTTTATTGGACGGTTGAAATATGTTAATTTTTTGAGACAGGTTTTTTGGGTTATCAGGAGTTGTATGCCAAAATCATCAGTATTAAAACAATAAAAGACCTGACAAATTTCAGTTGGTGTGTAATGAATCTAAAATATATGAAAGTTTAATTGTAATCATTACATTATGGTAAATAATGAAATTTAGCACTATATGCTAATTTTTTGAGAAGGACCTGTATATGTGTAAAGCTGAGATGGGATATAACACACAGCACTGACACTTGGTTACGCAGCTCCCATGTTATGATACGTTAAATGTGCTAATATCACCGGTTCTAGCTCATTTTGTTCCAGCTGTAAATTCCTTGTCGTAAAACAATTTATGGGAAATATTCACCTGTTATTAATGGACAATATATAGAGCAAGGAGAGTGATTAATGGTAAGGAAACTGTTCAATCTACAATCTTACATGCTATAAAATTCTGCATGGTCATTCTATTTTCCAATACCGAAAGCCGAGGACAGAAGAAATCTGGTATTAAACTTTAAAGTTTAACTCTTCAGTTTTTCTGGCTCTCTTTATTGCATAATATCACTGCTTCCAAGCTTGCCACTTATTTATAACTAATAGTTAATGGTAATAGAAGAGTAGTGGGAATAGAAATGATAATAATAATAGTATAGTAATGGGCTACTGTTGTGAATGGACTTGAAATTAGTTCTGAGCAGAGGCTCCCTCTGGTGGTTACAAGCGGTACTGGACTGTCCAGTGAAGATTGTGAGGATTGGGAATCAGGTGTTACTGACTGGTCTTATATAAGGGAGTCGCCTTCCCATCAGGGTTGCCGGTGATCAATTGTTCTGGTCTCAATCCTTGATTCCTGTTTCCTTTGTAGCCTACTGTGTCGTGTCTGCATCTCCTGCTATCAGATAAGACATTTTCTTCTTTTTGTTTTTGTGCTTGATTTTTGCATTTTTGTCCTGCACTTCTATGGGGGCCTTTAGGGTCCCCTCCGGGGGCCTTTGCCCTCTCAGTTTAGTTCAGCCACTGATGTTTGTACATTAGCTTTTTCCAGTTTTTTCAGTGGCTGCTGTTTTGATTTTGTTATACCAGAGAACTAATTTAGGTGGTAGAGGTCGTGTGATCTCAGGTGTTTTTGAAATTAGTAGAGTTGGTGCTTTTCAGGGTTTTTTGGGATTGCAGTAAGTGCCCTTCCTATCCTTTTCTATTTAGGTAGTTTGGGCCCCAACGTTTGCTCATACTATTTTCTGTCTGTGTCTGTATTTCTTCTTGTCTAACAGCCATTACATGTTTGGGGGATTTCTATGTTCTTTGGGGTTCTGCTCCGGGGCAGATAGCTTTCCTCTTTCTATCTTTAGGTGTAGTTAGTTTCTCAGGCTGTGACGAGGCGTCTAGGACCAACGTAGGAACGCTCCACGGCTGCCTCTAGTTGTGGTGGTCAGTCAGGGTACTGCAATCTCATAGATTCCAACTGCTCTGGTGTATTGCCTTTTTTACCTGCACTCCTCAGCTACCGAAACATAACAGTATCACCGGCCAAAAAATTGAAAATTGTATGGTACTCACAGAAGGGAAAAATATTGTGAAAGAAAAAAGGTTGTCAGAGTTGTCAGAGATATTTTTCTGTTTGTTGCATTTTTTTTTTTCCCTCTGTATCTCTGGGTGCTGGGGAGGATTTTTTCTCTCAATGGAGTTTGCACAGTTGTCTGGCCGTGTGGATCAGCTTGCCACTGAGGTTCGGAGTATTGCTACCTATCTTGCTAGGTTGCCTCTTGTGGAACCTAGGATTCCCATGCCAGATTTGTTTTTGGGGGATCGAGCCAAGTTTCTGAATTTCAAAAATAATTGTAAATTGTTTTTTGCCTTAAAATCTAAGTCCTCAGGGAACGCAGCGCAGCAGGTTCAAATTGTCATCTCTCTCCTGCGCGGCGATCCTCTGGATTGGGCTTTTTCCCTGACACCTGGGGATCCTGTTTTGAGTGATGTTGATGCATTTTTTCAGGCCTTGGGGTTATTGTACGATGAGCCTAATGTCACTGATCAAGCTGAAAAAGCCTTGTTGGCATTAAATCAGGGGCTTGATGACGCTGAGTTATACTGTCAGAGATTCCGTAGGTGGGCAGTCCTGACCAAATGGAATGACGACGCTTTGGCAGCCCTTTTTCGGAAGGGTCTGTCAGATAATGTAAAGGATGTTATGGTGGGATTCCCTGTCCCCTCTGGTCTTAATGATTCTATGTCACTAGCGATTCAAATTGACAGACGTTTGCGTGAGCGGAGAAGTATGCGTGGAATAGTGTTGCCTTGTGAACCTGCTTCTGAATCCACATGAGTTTCGGAAGCGCAATGGGTTATGTTTCTACTGTGGTGATGCCTCTCATGCTATTTCAGTCTGCCCTAAGCGGGGAAGACGTTTTGCACGCTCAGTTGTCTTGGGTAGTGTTCAGACTAAGTTTTTATTAACTGTTACTCTGATATGCTCTCTGTCCTCATTTTCTGCTCAGGCTTTCGTTGATTCGGGAGCAGCTATTAACCTGATGGATTTTGATTTTGCTAAACGTTGTGGGTTTCCCTTGATACCCCTACAGAAGTCTATTCCCCTACTGGGGATCGATTCTACCCCTTTGGCTGAGAATAAACCTCAGTTCTCTACTCAGGTGATAATGAGGGTTGAACCTGATCATCAGGAGAGCTGCAAATTTTTGGTTCTGTATAATCTGCATGACATTATTGTGCTGGGTTTCCCTTGGTTACAGTCTCATAATCCTGTTTTGGATTGGAAATCTGTGTCTGTAACCAGTTGGGGCTGCCAATGTGTTAATACCAACACTCCTGTTTTTTCTGCCTCCCCCAGGCTCAGGATGTTCCTGACTTTTTGACTGATTTTTCTGATGTGTTTAGCGAAAGTAAATCTGCATCCTTGCCTCCCCATAGGAGCTATGATTGCGCTATTGAATTAGTGCCTGGTAGTAAATTCCCTAAAGGTCGCCTTTTTAACTTGTCTGTACCTGAACATGATGCTATGCGGTCTTATATCAAGGAGTCATTGGAGAAGGGTCATATCAGACCATCCTCTTCACCCTTAGGTGCCGGTTTTTTCTTTGTGGCCAAAAAGGATGGTTCTTTAAGGCCGTGTATTGATTATCGTCTTTTGAACAATATTACTGTGAAATATCAATACCCGTTACCCTTGATTTCTGACCTGTTTTCCAGGGTGAAAAACGCTACTTGGTTTACCAAGCTTGACCTCAGGGGGGCATATAACCTTATTCGCATTAAGCACGGGGATGAATGGAAGACGGCATTTAACACCCCTGAGGGGCATTTTGAGTACCTTGTGATGCCCTTTGGGCTCACTAATGCTCCTTTTGTCTTCCAGTCCTTCATGAATGACATTTTCTGGGATTTTGTGGATAAATTTCTGATTGTTTATTTGGATGATATCTTGATTTTTTCCAATGACTGGGACTCTCATGTGAAACATGTTCGAACTGTATTCCAGATTTTGAGAGAGAATGCTCTGTATGTGAAGGGATCAAAGTGTCTTTTTGGCGTACAGAGGATCTCATTTTTGGGATTCATTTTGTCCCCATCTGTTATTGAAATGGACCCGGTCAAGGTTCAGGCCATCTGTGATTGGGTCCAACCTACTTCATTAAAGGCTCTTCAAAGATTTTTGGGTTTTGCCAATTTTTATCGTAAATTTATTGGTAATTTCTCGGTTATTGTTAAACCATTAACTGATTTGACCAAAAAAGGTTCTGATGTGGTGAATTGGCCTCCTGAGGCAGTCTCTGCATTTCAGGAACTTAAGCAGAGATTCACTTCTGCTCCTGTTCTACGGCAGCCTGATGTTTCTCTGCCATTTCAGGTGGAGGTTGATGCCTCTGAAATTGGGGCAGGTGCCGTTTTGTCCCAAAGAGATCCAGAGACCTCTAAAAGTAACCCTTGTGCCTTTTTCTCTCGAAAATTTTCTCCTACTGAACGTAATTATGACGTGGGTAATCGGGAGTTATTGGCCATGAAGTGGGCTTTCGAAGAGTGGAGACATTGGCTGGAGGGAGCCAAACATCAGGTGGTGGTCCTTACGGACCATAAGAATCTGGTTTATCTGGAATCTGCCAAGCGACTTAATCCTAGACAGGCCAGGTGGGCCTTGTTTTTCACACGTTTTAATTTTGTGGTTTCCTTTCTTCCTGGCACTAAGAATGTTAAGGCGGATGCCCTCTCGAGGAGTTTCCTTGCGGACTCTCCTGAGTTATCTGATCCTTCTGTTATTTTGAAAGAAGGTGTAGTTCTTTCCGCCATCTCGCCCAATTTGAGACTGGCTCTGGAGGGGTGTCAGGAGGATAGGCCCGAGCGCTGCCCTGTTGGGAAATTGTTTGTCCCGGACCAGTGAAAAAAGAGTGTGATGTCTGAGATTCATTGTTCCGTGTTGGCCGGTCATCCCGGAATTTTTGGTACCAGAGACTTGGTTAGTCGGTCCTTTTGGTGGCCTACCTTGTCTCGTGATGTCAGGGAATTTGTGCAGTCCTGCGGGACTTGCTCTCGCTCCAAGCCTTGCTCTCGCTCTAGTGGTTTGTTGATGCCATTGCCTGTGCCCAAGAGACCATGGACCCATATCTCTATGGATTTAATTTCCGACCTCCCTGTTTCTCAGAGAATGACCGTCATCTGGGTGATTTGTGATAGGTTTTCCAAGATGATACATCTTGTGCCATTACCTAAGTTGCCTTCCTCCTCTGAATTGGTGCCTTTGTTCCTTCAGCACGTGGTTCGTTTACACGGCATTCCTGAGAACATTGTGTCTGACAGAGGAGTCCAGTTTGTTTCCACATTTTGGAGGACCTTTTGTTCTAAACTTGGTGTTCAATTGTCTTTCTCCTCGGCGTTTCATCCTCAGACCAATGGTCAAACTGAGAGAACAAACCAGACATTGGAGACTTATCTAAGATGCTTTGTGTCTGCTGATCAGGATGACTGGGTCTCTTTTTTGCCTTTGGCTGAGTTTGCTCTTAATAATAGGGCTAGCTCTGCCACTTTGATGTCTCCATTTTTCTGTAATTCTGGGTTTCACCCTCGATTTTCTTCGGGACAGACGGAGGCTTCTGTCTGTCCAGGTGTTGACTCTGTTGTGGAGCGTATGCAACAGATTTGGGACCAGGTAGTGGAGAGGTTATCCCTCTCTCAGGAGAGGGCCCAGCGGTTTGCTAACCGGCATAGGACTGATGGTCCTCGGTTTAAAGTGGGGGACTTGGTCTGGTTGTCCTCAAAAAATATTCCTATGAGAGTGGCATCTCCTAAATTTAAGCCTAGGTTCATTGGACCTTATAAGATCATGGAGATTCTTAATCCTGTTTCTTTTCGTTTGCTTCTTCCAGGGACATTTAAGATCCATAACGTGTTCCACAAGTCCTTGTTGAAAAGGTTTGTTGAGCCAGTGGTTCCTACTGCTTTGCCTCCTGACCCTGTTCTTGTTGAGGACAATATGGAGTTTGTGGTTGAGAAAATATTGAATTCTCGTTTTTCTAGACGGAAACTCCAGTATTTGGTTAAGTGGAGAGGTT
>JARQOD010006541.1:0-42456 GCA_033576555.1 Oophaga sylvatica | reverse complement strand
TTTTCCTTTTTGAAGTCATTTTGGGGGTTATATGGCAGAAAATCCCCAAAAGTGACACCTTCTAAAAACTGCCCCTAAAGGTATCAAAACCAATTAAGAAGTTTATTAACCTTCGGTGTTCACAGTAACAAAAGAACGTGGAAGGAAAAAAGAATATTTACTTTTTACCCAAAAAAAATGATTTTTAAAAAACTTTTTTTTATTTTCAAAGGGTTTAAAAGGGAAAAAAATGGAAGAAAGGTTTTTTGCAATTTCTCCTGAGTATGCCAATCCCCCTATGTGGGGAAAAATGTTTGGGCCCGGCAGAGTGGGAAAGGGAAGGAGCGACATTTACTTTTTAAAAAAAAATTGGGGGAATTTTAGATTGAATGCCATGTGGTTTGGGGCCCTGGCGCCTAAACGGGGAAAACCCCCCACAAGTGACCCTTTTTGGAATAACCCCCCTAAGGACTTATCTAGATCTGTTTGTGAGCACTTTGAACCCTAAGTGTTTCAAAAAAAGTTTTTAAACCCGGGTGTAAAAAAAAAAAAAATCAATTTTCCCACAAAAATGATTTTTTGTCCCAAATTTTTGAATTTTCCAAGGAAATTGGCCCCAAAAGTTGTTGTCCAATTTGTCCGGGGACGTGATACCCATATGTGGGGGGGGAATTTGGGGCACGGCAGGGTTGGAAAAGGAAGTAGTAACGTTTGGAATGCAGCGTTAATGGGGGTCATGTTCCCTTGCAGTGCCCCCGATGAGCTAAAAAAGGGAAAACCCCCCCCAATGACCCCATTTGGAAATAGACCCCCCAGGAAATTTTCTGTCTTTGGTGAGCACTTTGAACCCCCCCGTGTCACAAAGTTTTAATGGGCTGAAAATAAAAAAATCCTTTTTTTTCCACAAAAAAATTTTTTTTTAGCATTTTTTTTTTTTCCAAGGGTAAAGGAGAAATTGGGCCCCAAAGTTGTTGTACAAAATTTTCCCGAGTACGCTGTACCCCAAGTGGGGGAACACCACTGTTTGGGGGGACGGCAGGTGGAATTGGAAGGAGCACCCTTTGACTTTTTCCAACCAAAATTGGCGGAATTTGGGTTTTGGAGCATGTTGCATTTGGGAGCCCTGATGTGCCCAAAAGTGGAAAACCCCCCCAAATGCCCCCTTTGGGAAACTAGACCTCCCAAAGGTTATCTGTTTTTGATGAGCAATTTGAACCCCCCAAAGGGTTACAGAAGTTTATAACGCACAGCCGTAAAAATAAAAAATCTTTTTTTTTTTTTGCAAAAATGATTTTTTCGCCCCAATATTTTATTTTTACAAGGGTAACAGGAGAAATTGGACCCCAAAAGTTGTTGCCCAATTTGTCCTGAGTATGCTGATACCCAATATGTGGGAGAAAACTACTGTATGGGTACACGTTGGGGCTCGGAAGGGAAGTAGTGACGTTTTGGATTGCAGACTTTGATGGAATGGTCTGGGGCGTCATGTCGCATTTGGAGAGCCCCTGATGCGCCTAAACAGTGGAAATCCCCAACAAGTGACCCCATTTTGGAAAATAGACCCCACAGGAACTTATCTAGGTGTGTGGTGAGCGCTATGAAGCCCCAAGTGCTTCACAGAAGTTTATAATGTACAGCCGTAAAAAAAAAAAATATTTTTTTTTTGTACAAAAATGATATTTTCGCCCCCATTTTTTTATTTTCCCAAAGGTAACAGAAGAAATAGGACAAATTGCACAATAACTCTTGGGGTCCAGAGTACGCTGATACCCCATATGTGGGGATAAACTACTGTTTGGACGCATGGCAGAGCTCAGAAGTGAAGGAGCACCGTTTGACTTTTTCAACGCAGAATTGGCTGGAATTGAGATCAGACGCCATGTCACATTTGGAGAGCCCCTGATGTGCCTAAACAGCGGAAACCCCCCAATTCTAACTCCAACCTAACCCCAACACACCCCTAACCCTAGTCCCAACCCTAACCACAAACCTAACCCTAACACACCCCTAATCCCAACCCTAACCCTAATCCTAACTTTAGCGCCAACCCTAACCCTAACTTTAGCCGCAACCTAACCCTAACCCTAATGGGAAAATGGAAATAAATACATTTTTTTAATTTTATTATTTTTCCCTAACTAAGGGGGTGATAAAGGGGGGTTTGATTTACTATTTATAGCGGGTTTTTATGATTGGCAGCTGTCACGCTAAAAGACGCTTTTTATTGCAAAAATAGTTTTTTGCATCGCCACATTTTGAGAGCTATAATTTTTGCATATTTTAGCCCACAGAGTCATGTAAGGTCTTATTTTTTGCGGTACGAGTTGACGTTTTTATTTGTACCATTTTTGAGCAGGTGACATTTTTTGATCGCTTTTTATTTCGATTTTTGGGAGGTTAGAATGAACAAAAATCAGCAATTCATGAATTTCTTT
This sequence comes from Oophaga sylvatica, assembly GCA_033576555.1. Lineage (NCBI taxonomy): Eukaryota > Metazoa > Chordata > Amphibia > Anura > Dendrobatidae > Oophaga > Oophaga sylvatica. Next base: position 40,042 of record JARQOD010006541.1, on the reverse strand, counting down.
TGGGGGAGGCGTTTTTATTGTTCTGCGTGTGGTAAAATTGATAAAGCAGTTTTATTCTTCGGGTCAGTACGATTATGGCGATACCTCATTTATATCATTTTTTTATGTTTGGCGCTTTTATATAATAAAAACAATTTTAAATAAAAAATAATTATTTTTACATCGCTTTATTCTGCGAGCTATAACTTTTTTATTTTTTTGCTGATGATGCTGTATGGTGGCTTGTTTTTTGCGGGACAAGATGACGTTTTCAGCGGTACCATGCTTATTTATATCGGTCTTTTTGATCGCGCGTTATTCCACTTTTTGTTCGGCGGTATGATGATAAAGCATTGATTTTTTGCTTCGTTTTTTTTTTTTTTTTTTTAAGGGGTTCACTAAAGGGGTTAACTAGTGGGACAGTTTATAGGGGGGGGTCGTTACGGACGCGGCGATACAAAATATGTGTACTTTTATTGTTTTGGTTTTTTTATTTACAGGAAGAAATGAATTTATTGGGGAATATTTTTTTTTTTTTATTTATTTTGGATTTTTATTTATAACATGTTTATTTTTATTTTTTTTACTTTTTTACTTTGTCCCAGGGTGGGACATGACTGTATTTTAGCAGATCGCTGGTGTGACAGTGTGCACAGCACTCTGTCACACCAGCGATCGCACAGGCATAGATGCAGGCTTCTCAGTGCCTGCTCTCAGCAGGCACTGAGTAAGCCGCCTCCCTCCAGGACCCCGGCGCCATCTTGGATCCGGGTCCTGGGAGGGAGGAAGCCCTCAGAACAGCGCGATCACATCGCGCTGGTCTGAGGGTCTCAGGGGGGGGGCGCAGGGAGCCCCCACCCTGCGCGATCCTCCCCTGTGCCCCCAGTACACCGCGATCATGTTTGATCGCGGTGTGCTAGGGGTTAATGTGCCGGGAGCGGTCCGTGACCGCTCCTGACACACAGTCACGGGTGTCAGCTGTGATAATCAGCTGACACCCGGCGGCGATTAGCTGCGCTCCCCTCAGGAGCGCAGCTGATCGCCTATGACGTACTATCCCGTCCGTGGGCAGAATGGCACGGGTTTTATGGACGGGATAGTACGTCTAATGTCAGAGAGGGGTTAAAAAGCATTAATTGATAAGTATGAAATGTACTTTTATGCATTAATTACCAAAAGTGAACACTATGCATTAGTTTTTGTTACCATTTCTAATAGACATGTGCAGATATGCGCTGTGATGACAAATTATTATTTGTCAATATTTCTTATAAAAATTTATCATTCTAGGCCTGGAAAACTTCAAACTTTCCTGTTTTAAGCATAACAATCAGGGTGACGGCTCTTCCCTATTTGGAGCATGTTGCACATGGGTTTTTCTGTGCATGTGTAGGGAACAGGAGACTTCTTGCCGGACACACAGCAGGGGAACAGCTGGCGTTACTGAACCCCACTAACACTATAGCTTGTGTATTGTTCTGTTGACACGACACTTCTGAGCAGCAACTGGCAGTGTTGTAGCCCAGGGAGTAGAGTTCAGGTGGTAGAAAGATGAACATAACAGGAGACATGGATAACGTTGCCAACCAGTTATTTAATCGGAAACCGGACAGGCAAATTCAGGAAAGATCCATGCCTTGTTCATTTTCAGAAAAGTAAGCCGGTCTACATTATCGGAGGATAGTCGCATGCGACGGTCTGTTAATACCCCACCTGCAGCACTAAAGACGCGCTCCGATAATACACTGGCAGCAGGGCAAGCCAGCACCTCCAGTGCATACTGGCTAAGCTCTGGCCATGTATCCAGCTTAGAGACCCAAAACTTGAATGGTGAAGAGCCATCTGGGAGTACACTGAGAGGGCAAGACATGTAGTCTGTCACCATCTTACGGAAACGTTGCCTCCTGCTGACTGGAGCCGTCTCGGATGGTGTAGACATTGGTGGCGCTGCCACAAAACTTCGCCACATTTGGAACATACTGGTCTTGCCTTGTGCAGAGGCGCTGCTTGTGCTCCCTATTGTTGCAGAGCTGTCTCCACTGCCTCGACGCACAGAGCTGCTTTGTAAAGCAGTAGCAGCAGCAGTGCTCTCGGTTGGAATGGAGAACATTATGGATTGCACCAGTGTGTCTTGGTACTCCCGCATTTACGCTCCCGGTTCAACGGTGTGATGAGGCTTTGTAAGTTGTCCCGGTAGCGAGGGTCTAGGAGGGTGTACACCCAATAATCAGACGTGGTGAGAATGTGGGCGATGCGGCGGTCGTTTCTCAGGCACTGCAGCATGAAATCAACCATGTGCTGCAAACTCCCAACTGGCCAAGAACCGATGTCCCCTGCAAGAGGCGTCATCTCTGCCTGCTCTGCATCACTCCACCCTCGCTCTACATACTGACTAGAGCGTTGTGTACCTCCCTCTGGAGCGATGTCTTCCTCCTCCATTGACTCCTCCTCATCCTCCTCACAAAGTGAGCCCTGCCCAGCCCTTTGTAAGGAACCACGCTGCGCTGACTGTCCAGAAGGTGATGGAATTTGTGACTCGTCATCCTCCACCTCTTCCAAAACCTCATCCCTTAGTGCTTGCAGTGTTTTTTGAAGCAGGCAGATAAGGGGGACAGTCAGGCTGACTAGTGCATCATCTGCACTCGCCATCCGCGTTGACTCATCAAACGCACGCAAAACGTGGCAAATGTCCTTCATAGAGGCCCACTCAGTAGTGGTGAAGTGTGAACGGCGCAAATTGCGAGTTGATTGCGCCTGATGCAGCTGATACTCCATTACTGCTGGCTGCTGCTCACACAACCGCTCCAACACATGTAACGTGGAATTCCACCTGGTGGGTACGTCACATATGATGCGATGTTCAGGAAGGCGAAATCTGCGTTGCAGAGCTGCAATGCGCGATCTGGCCATGCTGGAACGTCGCAAGTGAGCGCACTCTAGGCGGACCTTGTGCAGCAGTGCATCAAGATCCCGATAGTCCCTCAAAAAACTCTGCACGACCAAGTTGAGCACATGTGCCAGACATGGTATGTGAGTGAGGTTGCCAAGGCCCAGAGCTGCCAAAAGATTTCAGCCATTGTCACACACTACCAAGCCTGGCTGGAGATTCGCTGTCAAAAACCACACGTCGCTCTCCTGCTTGATGGCATTCCAGAGCTCCTGCGCTGTGTGGCTTCGATTCCCCATGGAAATTAATTTCAGGACGGCCTGTTGACGTTTGGCCACGGCTGTGCTCATATCGGTCGCAACAGGTAAGCGTTCACGGGTCCATGTGGAGGTAGACCGTGACGGCTCCTGCAGCGATGATTCTGAGGAACTGGAGTAGGAGGAGGAGTCAATGTGTACAGACTGGATTCCTGCAATCCTTGGAGTTGGCAGAACACGTACAGCGCCACTCGCAAGATCTGTACCCGGCTCCACAACATTGACCCAATGGGCAGTGAGGGAAAGGTATCGTCCCTGGCCATGGGTACTGGTCCACGCATCGGTGGTCAGGTGGACCTTGCTACTGACGGCATTTAGTAGCACATGTTTAATTTTTCCCTCAACATGCTTTTGCAGACCAGGGACGGCTTGCCTGCTGAAATAAAATCGGCTGGGCACATTGTATTGTGGGACTGCCAATGCCATTAAGTTACGGAAACTGTCAGTCTCCACCAGCCTGAATGACAGCATTTCAAGGGACAGGAGTTTTGCAATGCCAGCATTCAGAGCCTGTGCTCGTGGATGGTTTGCGAGTATGGCCGTCTTTTATCCCATGCCTGTGCTACCGATGGCTGTTTTGTGGCCTGGGAGTGTGAGGATGACAGGGAACTTGCAGCTGTGGGTGGAATAACACTGGGTCTCTGGACAACAGTGACAGAGGTTCTTCCATGGCAATCCTGTAAGGAAGCCGAACCAGCTGTGTGTGAGCTGGAGGAAGAGGCTCCAACACGAGCTGAAGATGTAGGTGCTGCTGTAGGTTGACCTACATCTCCAGTGTGTCTTTGCAACTCAACCACGTGGCTTTGTCCGCACATGTTTCCACATATTTGTGGTATTGAGGTTACTGACACTTTTACCTGTTTTTACTTTTTGATTACACAGCTTGCATTTGACATAGCAAATATCATCTGCAAGTGTGTCAAAAAAGGACCAAAAAGTGCAAGTCCTGGGAGCGCCCGTTTTGGCTTTTGGAAGAGAACTGCTCCGAACGGGTGCCAAAGTGGAGGCTACAGGCAACCGAGTCTGCAGCCTACCTCTCCCTCCTGTTTGGACCGTTGGGGCAATCTCTTCCTCAGAGCTACTCCACCACCTTCCTGTTCCTCATGCCATGTTGGGTCTTGGACCTCATCATCTCCACTACCCTCTTCCAACACCTGCTGCTGTTGGGTGGTCTGGCCAGCACCATGCTCAACAGAAACTGGCACCTGAGTCTCATCATCATCAGATGCATTCTGCGGTGTGCTGACCATCGGCACTGGCTCACCCGCCTCTTCACATTCAGAGAGACACAGCTATTGCGCATCACTGCATACTCCCTCTTCTTCACATTCCAGAATGCTGCTTGGCTGGGCCCCTGTTTCCAAGCCAACAGATTCTGAGAACAGAAGCAGAGACTCAGCTGGCTCCTGTACAGAGCTCTCTGACTGCCTGGGCAATTTGGCAGGCGGTGAAGAGACAGATGGTTGTTCAACAGTGCTGTGGTCCTGAGAGGAGGTGGAAGCAATTGAAGTCGATGCATTGGCTGCCATCCAACCAACAACGGCTTCAATTTGTTCTTCCCGCAGCAGGGGGGTACGCCGAGCTCCTACAAAAGTGCGCATAAAGGAACGCTCACGGGGAAAACTGGTGGATGCTGTGTCACTGGGGGCGGCAGCAGCCACAGAATCCCCACGTCCTCTCCCTGCTGAAACTCCACGGCCACGACAACGTGCCTTACTCCTGCCTGCTTCATCTTGGTAGATTGATAAAGAAAGTCAGAAAAGTTATAAGGCCTAAGTGTGGTTATTCCTCAGAGACTGCAGTGAACACTGCAGACAACTGTTCAGTAGCTGTGAAAGGCCCCTTTGTGTACTTCTATAGTGTTTGCAACCAATGTATTGTATACGGATGGAAGCGCGTCACACTAATAGATTAGAGTTTTTTTAAATAGAATGGAGCAGCACCAATTAGAGAAAAATGTCAAGGATGAGGCAGTGACACACGCTCAGCAGACTACAACCAGCAGTGGTTGAAGAACTAACTGTAGCGTGATCTGCACTTAAAAAATGAAAACCTCACAGACTACAGTGAACACTGCACACAACTGTTCACTAGCTGTGAAAGGCCCCTTTGTGTACTTCTATAGTGTTTGCAACCAATGTATTGTATACGGATGGAAGCGTGTCACACTAATAGATTAGAGTTTTTTTTAAATAGAATGGAGCAGCACCAATTAGAGAAAAATGTCAAGGATGAGGCAGTGACACACTCTCAGCAGACTACAACCAGCAGTGGTTGAAGAACTAACTGTAGCGTGATCTGCACTCAAAAAATAAAAACCTCACAGACTACAGTGAGCACTGCACAGAACTGTTCACTAGCTGTGAAAGGCCCCTTTGTGTACTTCTATAGTGTATGCAACCAATGTATTGTATACGGATGGAAGCGCGTCACACTAATAGATTAGAGTTTTTTTAAATAGAATGGAGCAGCACCAATTAGAGAAAAATGTCAAGGATGAGGCAGTGACACACGCTCAGCAGACTACAACCAGCAGTGGTTGAAGAACTAACTGTAGCGTGATCTGCACTCAAAAAATGAAAACCTCACAGACTACAGTGAACACTGCACACAACTGTTCACTAGCTGTGAAAGGCCCCTTTGTGTACTTCTATAGTGTTTGCAACCAATGTATTGTATACGGATGGAAGCGCGTCACACTAATAGATTTGAGTTTTTTGAAATAGAATGGAGCAGCACCAATTAGAGAAAAATGTCAAGGATGAGGCAGTGACACACGCTTAGCAGACTACAACCAGCAGTGGTTGAAGAACTAACTGTAGCGTGATCTGCACTCAAAAAATGAAAACCTCACAGACTACAGTGAACACTGCACACAACTGTTCACTAGCTGTGAAAGGCTCCTTTGTGTACTTCTATAGTGTTTGCAACCAATGTATTGTATACGGATGGAAGCGCGTCACACTAATAGATCACTGTTAAATTCAATTGAATGGAGCAGCACCAATTCCACAAAATAAAAAACAAAAAGAGTCAGTGAGTGACACGTGCAGATGACTACAAACAGCGTTGGATGCAGAGCAAACTGCAGCGTCACCTGCACTCACACACACACCTTGCACAGAGCTGTGAAAACAACACTGCAAGGAAAAAGGTTGATTTACAAAGCGGTTTCTCAAATAGCCTGCCTACTGAACAATTCACAAAAACGCTATCTCTAACTGTCCCTCAGAGTCAGCAGAGCAGCGTCCTGTCCCTAACTGAATTCACAGCACAGTGACGCTAAAATAGCGGCAGCGCCTTTTATAGTGCATTCTGACATCATTTCAGCATCCAATCACAGCCATGCCATTAGTTAACATGACCGCAGCATTACAGGATGTGCCCACACTTCGTAGGATTCCTCATTGGCTGTCTAAAATCACATTGCCTCTCAAAGAATTATGGGAACTTCCGATTCTGGTATACGATATAGGAAAAATATCGGAACTAAGTATCAGAATTCCGATACAGCGAATATCGGCCGATACCCGATACTTGCGGTATCGGAATGCTCAACTCTAGTGTTGAGCGATGCTTCCCGATATCAAGAAGTATCGGATCGGATTGGATCGGACCGATACCCAAAAAGTATCGGTTATCGCCGATTCCGATACCGGAAACCAATGCAAGTCAATGGGACAGAAATATCGGAAATAAAATAAACCCTTTCTTTCCTTGTAAACACTAGATATACACACATAGAATACATATATTCATATACATGTCATTGTGACATATATATATATATATATATATATATATATATATATATACATATATTTATAGTTCATACACTTCTACATAGTAAAATAGCCGCTGATTCAATTGCCGGATTTTGTGAAATTACAAAACCACCCGACATGAAATGACACATGTTTTACATACAGTTAACCATGTCATTTCATGTAGTTTTATATATGGTTTTCACTAACAATTACATGAGTTGTATGTGTGCAAAATTTCACACATGTAGGGGTTAATTAAAGGTGTAAATTCGTTGAAAAAAAAATGCGTGGCCTCCCGCGCTATTTTCTAAACCAGACAGACAAAGCCAGCGAGTGGGGGCAGATAATAATAGCCGAGGGAGGGTGCATTTATTTTGTGCCCCCCCTGGCTACTATCATCTGCCCCCAGCCACCCCAGAAAAGGCAAATCTATAATTAGATACGCCCTTTCTGGCACTTTGCAGGTCTATTCCCATTGCCCTGTAGCGGTGGCGAATGGGTTAATAATGGGTTAAAGCCACCTTGCTATTGAAAGGTGACTTTAAGCCAGGTTAATAATTGAGAGCTGTCAATTTGACAACTCTCAATTATTAATCCTATTGAAGGAAATAAAAAAAACACACACACATGAAGAGTAAATAATTTTAATGAGATAAACACACATTTTTTGACCATCGTTTATTTCAATGGTAATCCTTGCAAAGCCATTGGTCTCCTGTAATAAAGAAAAAATAATAAAACAAAATTATTCTTACCTATCCGCCGCTCTGTCAGGTCCCATGCTGTAATCCTTCACAAAGGGTTAACTGCCTTAGAGCCAAGCAGTGCAGATAATGCTGGCAGCTCAGCTGTAAGCTCCCGAATGAATGAGTTCCTCTCCCGTCGACATGAGAGGAACTGATTATTGTGGTAATCTTCATTGATTGCTTCCCACTTTCACTTCAGGTCAGCCGGGATTCCCTCTGACGTCACTGATGCTGTGCGGTAACCCCGGCTGACCTGAAGTGAAAGTGGGAAGCTATCAATTAAGCTTTCCTGTTGTGAATGAGCAGAGGCTCACTCTGGTGGTTACAGACAATACTGAACCTTCCAGCGAGGAATGGCAATCTGGGATCACTGACTGGACTGATATAATGGAGGTTCCCTCCCATGATGGTCGCCGGTGATCAATTGTTCTGTTCTCAATTGTGGTTCCTGGTTCATTTGGAAGTTTGCTGGTGTCTTGCCTGCGTCTGCTGCTTTCAGATAAGATATTTTCTGCTTTTCTTTTTGTGCTTGCTATTTGCATAGTTTTCTGCACATTTGTGGAGGACAGCCGGGTCCCCTCCTGGGGCCTGTGCTCCTCACAGTTTGTCTATAGCCACTGTTGTTTTTTCATTTGCTTTTTCCTGCTTTTTCAGCGGCTGCGGCTTGGTTTTGTTCACACTGAGATCTGATTTAGTGGGTGGCGAGATCGTGTGATCTCAGTATTTTTGTAATCAGAATTGTTGGATTTTTGTAGGGTTTTCTGGGTTGCAGAAAGTAATCTCTCCTGTCCTATCCTATTTAGTCAGCTTGTTGCCCCAGCATTTGCTCATTCTATTTTCTGTCTGTGTCCGTGCTTTCTTCTTGTCTAACCGCCATTACATGTTTGGGGGCTTCCTATTTTCTTTGGGGATCTGCTCCGGGGCAGATAGCTTTCATCTTTCTGCCTTTAGGTGTAGTTATCTCTCAGGCTGTGACGAGGCGTCTAGGATCAACGTAGGAACGCTCCACGGCTACCTCTAGTTGTGTGGTTAGTTTAGGAATCTGCAACCCATTAGTTACCAACATCTCAGGTGTTCGGCTGCCCGGCTGTTGTTCCTGTCCTCCTCAGTTACCTAACATAACAGTATCACCGGCCAAACTGAAAATTATATGGTACTCACAGAAGGGAAAAATAGTGTGGAAAGAAAAAAGTTGTCAGAGTTGTCAGAGATTTTTTTTTCCTGTTTGTTGCATTTTTTCCCTCTTTTCTCTGGGTGCTGAGGATTTTTTTTTTTCTCCCAATGGAGTTTGCACAGTTGTCTGGCCATGTGTATCAGCTTGCCACTGAGGTTCGGAGTATTGCTACCTATCTTGCTAGGTTGCCGGTTGTGGAACCTAGGATTCCCATGCCAGATTTGTTTTTGGGGGATCTGGCTAAATTTCTAAATTTCAAAAATAACTGTAAAGTTGTTTTTTGCCTTAAAGCCTAAGTCCTCAGGGAACACTGCACAGCAGGTTCAAATTGTCATCTCCCTGCTGCGCGGCGACCCTCAGGATTGGGCTTTTTCCCTGACACCTGGGGATCCTCTTTTGAATGATATTGATGTATTTTTTCAGGCTCTGGGGTTATTGTACGATGAACCTAATGTCACTGATCAAGCTGAAAAGACCTTGTTGACATTAAATCAGGGTCTTGAAGACGCTGAGTTGTACTGTCAGAAATTACGAAAGTGGGCAGTCCTGACCAAATGGAATGATGATGCTTAGGCAGCCCTTTTTCGGAAGGGGCTGTCAGAGAATGTAAAGCATGTTATGGTGGGTTTCCCTGTTCCCTCTGGTCTCAATGATCTATGTCATTGGCTATTCAAATTGACAGACGTTTGCGTGAGCGCAGAGGTATGCGTGAGATGGTATTGCCTTGTGAGCCAGCTCCTGGGCCCATGCAGTGTGATGGGGTGACTTCTGGGGCACAGCGTCATGAGCTTCGAAAGCGCAATGGGTTATGTTTCTACTATGGTGATGCCTCTCATGCTATTTCCGTCTGTCCTAAGCGAGAAAGACATTTTGAGCGCTCAGTTGTCTTGGGTAGTGTTCAGAATAAATTTCTGTTGACTGTTACCCTCATTTGCTCCATGTCCACATTTTCAGCTCAGGCTTTTGTTGATTCAGGAGCAGCTATTAACCTGATGGATTTTGACTTTGCCAAACGTTGTGGGTTTCCCATGATACCCCTGCGGAAGTCTATTCCTTTACTGGGCATTGATTCTACCCCTTTGGCGGAGAATAAACCCCAGTTCTCTACTCAGGTGATAATGAGGGTTGAACCAGATCATCAGGAGAATTGCACATTTCTGGTGTTGCATAATCTGCATGACATTATTGTACTGGTTTTCCCTTGGTTACAGACTCATAATCCTCTTTTGGATTGGAAATCTGTGTCTGTGACCAGTTGGGGTTGCCAATGTGTTAATACTGACACTCCTGTTTTTTCTGATTCTCACCAGGCTCAGGATGTCCCTGACTTTTTGATTGATTTTTCTGATGTGTTTAGTGAAAGTAAGTCTGCGTCCTTACCTCCTCACAGAAGCTACTATTGCGCTATTGAGTTAGTGCCTGGTGTTAAATTTCCTAAGGGTCGCCTTTTGAACTTATCTGTACCTGAACACGATGCTATGTGATCTTATATCAAGGAGTCATTGGAGAAGGGTCATATCAGACTATCCTCTTCAGTCTTGGGCGCCGGTTTTTTCTTTGTGGCCAAAAAGGATGGTTCATTGAGGCCGTGTATTGATTATCGCCTCCTGAATAAGATCACTGTGAAATATCAATATCCTTTACCCTTGATTACTGACCTGTTTTCCAGAGTGAAAAGTGCTAGTTGGTTTACCAAGCTTGACCTCAGGGAGGCGTATAATCTTAATCGCATTAAGCACGGGGATGAATGGAAGACGGCGTTTAATACCCCAGAGGGGCGTTTTGAGTACCTAGTGATCCCTTTTGGGCTTCCGTCTACCAATCCTTCCTGAATGATATTTTCAGGGATTTTGTGGATAAATTTCTGATTGTTTATTTAGATGATATCTTGATTTTTTCCAACGACTGGGTCTCTCATGTAAAACATGTTCGGACTGCGTTCCAGATTTTGAGAGAGAATGCACTGTATGTGAAGGGATCAAAGTGTCTTTTTGGCGTACAGAAGGTCTCATTTCTGGGATTCATTTTGTCTCCGTCTGTTATTGAAATGGACTCTTCAGAGATTTTTGGGTTTTGCCAATTTTTATCGTAAATTTATTGGTAATTTCTCCGGTATTGTTAAACCATTGACTGATTTGACCAAAAAGGGTTCCGATGTGGTGAATTGGCCTCCTGAGGCAGTTTCTGCGTTTCAGGAACTTAAGCAGAGATTCACTTCTGCTCCTGTTCTACGGCAGCCTGATGTTTCTCTACCGTTTCAGGTGGAGGTTGATGCTTCTGAAATTGGGGCAGGAGCCGTTTTGTCCCAAAGGGATCCAGAGACCTCTAAGAGTAACCCTTGTGCCTTTTTCTCTCGAAAGTTTTCTCCAACTGAACGTAATTATGACGTGGGTAATCGGGAGTTATTGGCCATGAAGTGGGCCTTTGAAGAGTGGAGACATTGGCTGGAAGGAGCCAAACATCAGGTGGTGGTCCTCATGGACCATAAGAACCTGGTTTATCTCGAATCAGCCAAGCGACTTAATCCTAGACAGGCCAGGAGGGCCTTGTTTTTCACACGTTTTCATTTTGTGGTTTCTTTTCTTCCTGGCACTAAGAATGTTAAGGCGGATGCCCTCTCAAGGAGTTTCTTTGCCGATTCTCCTGAGTTATCTGATACTGCTGTTATTTTGAAAGAGGGTGTAGTACTTTCCGCCATCTCGCCCAATTTGAGACAGGCTCTGGAGGGGTGTCAGTAGGATAAACCTGAGCGCTGCCCTGTTGGGAAATTGTCCCAGACCAGTGGAAGTAGAGTGTGATGTCTGAGATTCATTGTTCCGCGTTGGCTGGTCATCCCGGGATTTTTGGTACCAGAGACTTGGTGAGTCGGTCCTTTTAGTGGCCTACTTTGTCTCGTGACGTCAGGGACTTTGTGCAGTCCTGTGGGACTTGCTCTCGCTCCAAGCCTTGCTCTCGCTGTAGTGGTTTGTTGATGCCATTACCTGTGCCCAAGAGGCCATGGACCCATATCTCTATGGATTTTATTTCCAACCTCCCTGTCTCTAAGAGAATGACCATTATCTGGGTAATTTGTGATAGGTTTTCCAAGTTGATACATCTTGTGCCATTGCCTAAGTTGCCTTCCTCCTCCGAGTTGGTGCCTTTGTTCCTTCAGCACGTGGTTCGGTTGCACGGCAATCCGGAGAACATTGTGTCTGACAGAGGAGTCCAGTTTGTTTCCAGATTTTGGAGGATATTTTGTTCTAAACTTGGTGTTCAATTATCTTTCTCCTCTGCATTTCATCCTCAGACCAATGGACAAACCATGAGAACAAACAAGACCTTGGAGACTTATTTGAGATGTTTTGTGTCTGCTGATCAAGATGACTGGGTCTCTTTTTTGCCTTTGGCTGAGTTTGCTCTTAATAATAGGGCTAGCTCTGCCACCTTGATGTCTCCATTTTTCTGCAATTCTGGGTTTCACCCTCGATTTTCTTCGGGACAGGCGGAGGCTTCTGTCTGTCTGGGTGTTGACTCTGTTGTGGAGCAAATGCAGCAGATTTGGGACCAGGTAGTGGAGAGGTTGTCTCTCTCTCAAGAGAAGGCCCAGTGATTTGCCAACCGGCATAGGACTGATGGTCCTCGGTTTAAAGTGAGGGACTTGGTTTGGTTGTCCTCAAGAAATATCCCTATGAGGGTTGCATCTCCAAAGTTTAAGCCTAGGTTCATTGGAACTTATAAGATCATGGAGATTCTTAAACCGGTTTCCTTCCGTTTGCTTCTTCCAGGGACATTTAAGATCCATAACGTGTTCCACAAGTCCTTATTGAAGAGGTTTGTCGAGCCAGTGGTTCCTATGGCTGCGCCTCCTGACCCTGTTTTGGTTGAGGGCAATCTGGAATATGTGGTTGAGAAAATATTGGATTCTCGTTTTTCTAGACGGAAACTCCAGTATTTGGTTAAGTGGAGAGGTTATGGTCAGGAGGACAATTCTTGGGTGTTTGCTTCGGACATCCATGCTAGGAGACTGATCTGTGCCTATCACCGAACTCATCCTGATCGGCCTGGTTGCACAAGTGATGGTTCGGTGACCCCTCCTCAAGGGGGGGGTACTTTTGTGAATGAGCAGAGGCTCCCTCTGGTGGTTACAGACAGTATTGAACCTTCCAGCGAGGAATGGCAATTTGGGATCACTGATTGGACTGATATAAGGGAGGTTCCCTCCCAAGATGGTAGCCGGTGATCAATTGTTCTGTTCTCAATTGTGGTTCCTGGTTCATTTGGAAGTTTGCTGGTGTCTTGCCTGCGTCTGCTGCTTTCAGATAAGATATTTTCTGCTTTTCTTTTTGTGCTTGCTATTTGCATAGTTTTCTGCACATTTGTGGAGGACAGCCGGGTCCCCTCCTGGGGCCTGTGCTTCTCACAGTTTGTCTGTAGCCACTGTTGTTTTTTCATTTGCTTTTTCCTGCTTTTTCAGCGGCTGCGGCTTGGTTTTATTCACACTGAGATCTGATTTAGTGGGTGGCGAGATCGTGTGATCTCAGTATTTTTGTAATCAGAATTGTTGGATTTTTGTAGGGTTTTCTGGGTTGCAGAAAGTAATCTCTCCTGTCCTATCCTATTTAGTCAGCTTGTGGCCCCAGCGTTTGCTCATTCTATTTTCTGTCTGTGTCTGTGCTTTCTTCTTGTCTAACCGCCATTACATGTTTGGGGGCTTCCTATTTTCTTTGGGGATCTGCTCCGGGGCAGATAGCTTTCATCTTTCTGCCTTTAGGTGTAGTTATCTCTCAGGCTGTGACGAGGCGTCTAGGATCAACGTAGGAACGCTCCACGGCTACCTCTAGCTGTGTGGTTAGTTTAGGAATCTGCAACCCATTAGTTACCAACATCTCAGGTGTTCGGCTGCCCGGCTGTTGTTCCTGTCCTCTTCAGCTACCTAACATAACACTTTCCACACTAATCACTTCCTCTCCTGTCAACTGGGAGAGGAACTCATTCATTCGGGGGTTAACTGCGAGGATGTCAGCATTAGCTGCGGTCCCTGCAGTAAACATTAACCCTTTCAGAAGGATTACATTGGGGGACCTGACTGACCACCGGATAGGTAAGAATAATGTTGCTTTATTATTTTATTTTTAATACAGGTTAACAAGGGCTTCGAATGGATTTACCTGGAAAATAAAATATGGTCAAAAACTGTTTTATTATTTCATTAAAATGATTTTTAATTAAAGTGTGTGTGTTTTATTTTTTATTTCATACAATAGTATTAATAATTGATAGTTGTCTAATTGACAGCTCTCAATTATTAACCTGGCTTAAAGTCATCTTCCAATAGCAAGGTGGCTTTAACCCATTATTAACCCATTTGCCACCGCTACAGGGCAATGGGAATAGACGGACTAAGTGCCAGGAAGGGCGAATCTAATTATAGATTTGCTTTTTTTGGGGTGTCTGGGGGCAGATGAAAGAATGAAACAGTTTTTGACCATATTTTATTTTCCAGGTAAATCCATTCGAAGCCCTTGTTCACTTGTAATAAAAATAAAATAATAAAGCAACATTATTCTTACCTATCCGGTGTTCAGTCAGGTCCCCCGATGTAATCCTTCTCAAAGGGTTAACGTTTACTGCAGGGACCGCAGCTAATGCTGCCAGCCTCGCAGTAAACCCCCGAATGAATGAGCTCCTCTCCCGGCTGACAGGAGAGGAAGTAATTAGCTGGGAAGCGTAATTGATTGCTTCCCAGGCTAATCACTTCAGGTCAGCTGGGGACACCGCACAGCATCAGTGATGTCAGAGGGAATCCCGGCTGACCTGAACTGATTAACAAAAATAGGGGATCCCCTCGAAAAAAAAATGGCGTGGGGTCCCCCCATTTTTGTTAACCAGCCAGATGAAGCAGACTACTGAGGCATGGTATTTAAGGCTGTTAAGGATCCAAGATCCATGAAGCTTGCAAGCCTGATAATACCAGGCCACAGCAGTCTGCTTATCTTGGTTGGTTAACAAAAATAGGGGATCCCCTCGAAAAAAAAATGGCGTGGGGGTCCCCCTATTTTTGTTAACCAGCCAGATGAAGCAGACTACTGAGACCTGGTATTTCAGGCTGGTAAGGATCCAATATCCATGAACCTTGCAAGCCTGATAATACCAGGCCACAGCAGTCTGCTTATCTTGGTTGGTTAACAAAAATAGGGGATCCCTCGAAAAAAAAATGTTGTGGTGGTCCCCCTATTTTTGTTAACCAGCCAAGTAAAAAGCAGACTGCTGCTGCCTGGTATTAAAAGACTGTCAAGGCCCATGGTTTTTGGACCTCAATAGCCTAAAAATACCAGGCTGCAGCAGCTCCACAATTGGCGCATCCAAAGATGCGCCAATTGTGGCACTTGGACTGTAACGGTGGTAAGTGGGGTAATAAGATGTTAATGTCACCTTTGATTGAACGGTGACAATAAGCCCGGTTACTAATGGAGAGGCATCAATAAGACACCGATCCATTATTAATCATAAAGGTTGTAAATGTTTAAAAAAATACACAGCCAGAATAAAGTCTTTTAATGAAATAAGACACAACACAGTTTTCATTATTTTTTATTTCACTCTCATCCTGCGACGCCATCGATCTCCTGTTAAAAAACAAAAATAACAAACCAACACAAATACTCCCTGTCCGACGTAGTCCAAGATAACGAGTGTCCCACGACGAGTCCAGCTCTGCTACATCTGGATGCCAGGCTCAGCCTGTCATCCAGACACAGCAGAGCAACTTACCGGTGGAGATTCCTGGCGGTGACGTCATCCGGACTTCTTTACGGCCAGCTGTCGCGAGAGTACAGCTGGTCGAGATTACCCAGCACCCAGCAGTCACGTGCAGTTTTCGCGAGAAGCTGCACGTTACCGCCAGGGAGAGGGTAATGGCCGGCCATCCACGACGTGACCACCGGGGATCTTCTGTAAGGTAAGTGCTGAGTCCTGACTCCTGACAGACCCGACCGACACTGACAGTGACACTTTCGGGAAGTTCCTGTGTCATGTACTTCCTTCTGTGACACAGGAACTCCCCATATACTTTACTGCCAATGTCTGATTCCGGTTTCCGATATGCAAAAAGTATCGGATCTCAGAATCGGAATTCCGATACAGCGAATATCGGCCGATACCCAATATTTGCAGTATCGGAATGCTCAACACTAATCGTGACACAGAGGATGTCAGCAGAAGTACCATAGGATTTGGAAAAGGTAGTGTAACTCACTCTTGACACACTTGGCTCCTAATGCCATGGTTTCCTCAATCTCACAATACAATCCCTGATGTATATCCCTTCCAGGGCAGGAAAATGATGATTTGTGTAGGCTTGGGAATATGGGTCTATTATAATCTGACCTGGTACGAGCTCAAAACTCTGATAAAGAACCTGTTAGTTAGGAGGTGCAATGCTTTGTAGAGTACATTATGTTGAATGCTATGCTTCGTTCGCTTTGTTTATTTACTCTATTATTGAAAGTGTGATATCATATCTATGTCACTGTGAACGGTGATTATATGGATTATTTTGACCTTATACTGTATTGTCAAATGTTTGTTATATTATTCTGTGGTGTGGACTCTTTGAATAAAAAAGAGTTTAAAAAAAACAGTGCATGCTTCTTTTAGCAGTGGGGGGTTAATCTGCTCAGTTGAGAATTCTTGGAAGCTTTCCTGCATTAAAACTCTCAGCTGTTCACTGTTAGCCACTTCCATTTCCTATATAATCTGGGTCCTGGCAAGCACTCATTGAGCTGCATGGTTGGAGATGGTAGTTTGTTGTTGTTGTTTGAGAAAGTCTTTGGTGGATTAATCTGAGACTGTTGTGAGGTTTTGGGTGTGTGCTAATACCCTTCTTCTCCTACTTAGTATATTTGTATCTTTGGTATTTTCCTTTATCCCTGTATGTTGGTTTATTACGGTGCACTACTGCTCTCCTCTTCCCTGGGGGGAGGAGGGATACAGACTGAGGACAGATTCATAAGCTAAGGCAATGTACGTGGCCTTGTCGTCTTCACCATCAGAAATAATCCGTGGAACAGGGCATGCTAAGGCACCCTTAGAATTAGGGACAGGGAAGGAGACCCTGGTCGCGGGATACCCAACAACAAAGTCATGACACTGGTCCTGGCAAACCAGCAACATGGATTTCATGCAGTATGCACAGCCATAATGCCCTCACAGCACAAATTCACACACCCAGTTTGGACCCCAACTTCATGTAACATATCGGAGCACTACAAATGAGTGCTTTACCCACAGCTACCTCCCTGCTCAACATTACACTTACTTCTTGGTCAGCAACATGAATACACCAAGGTATCATTGTTTTCTGTGCATAGCGAAAACTGAATTCATGAGAAGTATTGGGTGGAGAGGCATTGGCCTCCAAGACCTGGCCTCAAATCTGGTGATCCAATTTGGCTATTCCTAGCCTTGCATTTGTAAAAATAAAGGCCAATATGTTTGATGGTCAACAGATTCGACAGCTCTTCAAAGATAAACATTTTATCAGGACAATATCAGAATTCAAAAAGTATGCTTGGTTATCATTCAAAGACCTTGTCAAGGACTTTCTTGGAAATACAAGAGCAAAGCTCACATCAAAATTGTTCAGAAACTCTTGGAGAGTTGCAAAATGTTATGTTGCAACAAAAACATCAAGGCTCATTTTCTGCATAGCCATCTTGCTAACTTCCCTGAAAACCTCAGTGCAGTCAGTGATGAGCAAGGTGAATGATTCCACCAGAATTTGAAGGTCATGGAGGGACGGTATCAGGGTAGATGGAATGTACATATGATGGCTGCCTTTTGTTGGAGCATCGGGCAAAATTTGCCACAGATTGAATACTCAGAATTATAGAATCATAGAATCATAAAATGGTAGAGTTGGAAGGGACCTCCTGGGTCATCTAGTCCAACCCCTGCTCAAAGCAGGATTCACTAAATCATCCCAGACAGATATCGGTCCAGCCTCTGGGACTTCTATTGAAGGAGAACTCACCACCTCTCGTGGCAGCCTGTTCCACTCACTGATCACCCTAACTGGCAAAAAGTTTTTTCTAATATCTAATCTGTGTCTCCTCCCATTCAGTTTCATCCCATTGCTTCTAGTCTTTCCTTGTTCAAATGAGAATAAAGATGATCCTTCTACAATGTGACAGCACTTGAGATATTTGCATACAGCTATTAAGTCACCTCTCAGTCTTCTCTTTTGCAAGCTAAATATTTCTAAATCTTGCAACCGTTCCTCATAGGATATGGTATGCAGACCGGTCACCATTCTGGTTGCTCTTCTCTGAACTTGCTCCCATTTGTTGATGTCTTTTTTAAAATGTGGTGCCCAAAACTGGACACAGTATTCCAGATGAGGTCTGACCAAATAGGAGTAGAGGGCAATAATGACTTCACATGATCTAGACTTTATGCTTCTGTTAATACATACTATAATTGTATTTGCCTTTTTTGCTGCTGCATCACACTGTTGACTCATGTTCAGTCTGTGATCTATTAGTATACCCAAGTCTTTTTCACATGTGCTGATGCTTAGCCCTATTCCTCCCATTCTGTATATGCTTTTTTCATTTTTATCGCCCAGATGTAGAACTTTGCATTTTTCCCTGTTAAAAACCATTCTGTTAGTTGCTGCCCACTGCTCCAGCTTACTTATATCTTTTTGAATCCTCTCTCTCTTCTCTAGTATTAGCTATCCCTCCTAGCTTTGTGTCATCAGCAAATTTAAACAGCTTACCCTCAATTCCTTCATCTAAATCATTGATAAAGATGTTGAACAATACAGGGCCCAGGACAGAGCCCTGTGGTACCCCACTTGAGACATTCTTCCAACTGGATGTGCAGCCATTTACGACCACTCTTTGGGACCGATCACTAAGTGAGTTATGAATCCACCTAAGAGTTGCCTTGTCCATTCCATACTTAGTAATGTTTTCAATAAGGATTGTGTGAGATACTTTGTCAAATGCTTTGCTGAAGTCAAGATATACTATATCTACAGCATTTCCCTGATCCACCCAGTCAGTGATTCTGTCATAAAAGGAAATTAAGTTAGTCTGACATGACTTATTAGTTACAAATCCATGCTGACTCTTTTTAATCACTTCATTCTTATCCAGGTACTTACATACATGTTGTTTAATAATTTGTTCAAAGATCTTTCCTAGTATAGAAATCAGACTCACCGACCTATAGTTCCCTGGGTCCACTTTCTTCCCCTTTTTGAAGATAGGAGCAACATTTGCTCTTCTCCAGTCTTCTGGGACTTCTCCTGTTCTCCAAGAATTTTCAAAGATTATGGAGAGTGGTTCAAGAATTTCTTCTTCTATCTCCTTCAGTACTCTGGGGTGTAATTCATCTGGACCTGGAGACTTGAATTCATTTAGGTTATTTAAGTGGTTCCTCACTATTTTTCTGTTTATAGATATCCTGGATTCTTCGATTCTCTTAATAGGACAGTGAAGATCAGTTGATATTACATTTCCTTTCTGAGAGAAAACAGATGCAAAATAGGAATTTAAAAGTTCTCCCTTCTCAACATCCTGTCTTACCATTTCATCATTTTCATCCTGTAAAATCCTATAGCATCTTTGACTTTTCTTTTACTTTTGACATATCCCCAAAATCCTTTTTTGTTGCTTTTGACATCTCTTGCAAGTCTTAAATCATTGTCAGCTTTAGATAATCTGATTTGTGCCCTGCAGGTTCTGCAGACAACATTATATTCTTCTTTAGATATTCCTCCCTCTTTCCATTTGATAAACATTTTTCTTCCTTTTTAGCATGTGTTTAAGTTCTGTGTTCATCCATCCTGGTTTCCTTAAATGCTTCCTATTCTTCCCTCTTTTCGGAATTGTTAACGATTGTGCTTTGAGAATCTCATTTTTCAAGATTTCCCAGCCTTCCTGGACATTTTTGTCCTTAAGGATATCCAGCCATTGGATCCCTTCAATTCTCTTTCTGAGTCCCTTGAAATTTGCCCTTCTGAAATGTAACCTTGACTTCTGAGTCTTCACAGGTCTTCCTCCTCTAGTTATCCAAAATTCTAAAATAGCATGGTCGCTACCTCCTAGGATCCCAGCCACTCTTACCTCCTCAACCAATTCCTCCCTGTTTATAAGGATTAGATCCAAGGTAGCAGATCCCCTTGTTTTCTCCCCTACCTTTTGGGAGATAAAGTTGTCAGCAAGAGAGGATAAGAATTTCCTTGACCTGTTAGTTTTGCCTGAGAGAGATTCCCAACAAATGTCTGGATAGTTGAAATCTCCCAAGACCACTATTTCATATTTTTTGGAGAACTTGGCCATTTGATGCATAAAGAGTTCATCCATAACTTCAGTTTGCACAGGCGGCCTGTAGTAAATGCCTACAATGGTGTCCTTTCCATTGTTCTGTCCTTGTATTCTTACCCAAACAGTTTCCACAGAACTCCCAGTCTCTGAAGTTTCCATCTCTGTGCATATATACGCTTTTCTAACATACAATGCGACACCTCCTCCTCATTTATCAAGTCTGTTTCTTGCACATATGTTGTATCCTTCTAGCCTTGTATTCCAATTATGTGTATCGTCCCACCAAGTCTCCGTGATTCCAATGACATCATATTTCTTTTCCTGCTTTAGTAGTTCCAATTCTCCTTGTTTGTTGCCCATGCTTTGTGCATTTGTATAGAAACATTTTAGTTTGTGATTGGTTTCTCTTTCTTCAATATTTTTATTATTTAAATTTTTTGTCTTTGTTCTTCCCTTTCACTTCTAATAGCAGAATTCTCAATAGCATTTGTCAGGTGTATGGCTTTTTCTGGTGTTTTGCTTCCCTTCCCACATTGTTCTAGTTTAAAGCTCTTCTGATAAGTGTAGCAAGGCGACTTCCAAATACATGTTTTCCAGTCTTCGTAAGGTGCACCCCATCTCTAGCAAGTAGTCCATCGTATAGGTAATTCACTCCGTGATCCAGAAATCCAAATCCTTGCTGATGGCACCATCGACGTAGCCAGTTGTTCACCTGCAAAATCTTATTCCACCTTCTTGTTCCATGGCCATCCACTGGAAGGATGGAAGAGAAGACCACCTGCCCTCCTAGTTCTTTCACTTTCTTACCTAAGTTTTCAAAGTCACTGCAGATGGTTTCCATGACGTTTCTTGCGGTGTCATTTGTCCCCACATGTATTAGCAGGAATGGGTAGTCATCTGTAGGTCTGAAGAGTCCTGATATCCTGTCAGACACATCTTTAATTTTTGCCCCTGGAAGACAGCACATTTCTCTTAAGGTTATATCCGGTCTGCAGACAGCGGCCTCTGTTCCTCTCAACAGGGAATCCCCCATGACCACAACTCTCCGTTTCTTCTTCACAACATTTTTCTTTCTCCATTCAGGAGGACTCTGAAGATGTACAAGGTTGTTGTTTGTGGGCAGAGTCTTATCCTGATGTATTTCTTCATCGTTCTCCTGCGTGAGAGCCTGGTACTGGTTCCTGAGCAGTATGGGTGCTGACTTTCTCCCGATTCTCCTGCTTCTCTAGGTCACATGCTTCCATTCCTCTGTTTCTTCAGGTGCACTTCGAATTTCTTCTCTTTCTGTAACATGAAGAGATAATTCTGCTCTAAGTACTCTTCACCTTCCTTAATGATTTTCAATGTAGATAATCTCTCTTCTAGATTTTGCAATTTTTCCTCCAACAGGGACACAAGATTGCATTTCTGGCATGTGAAGTTTGGCTTTTCCACTGGTAAGTCTGTGAACATGTAGCAAGAAATGCAGCTCACCAAATGGCTCCTGGCCTCTTCCATGTACTTATAGTTCAAGAGATGTCAAAGCGGTAAAATATATGCCAAAATTCCACTCTTCACTTATCCCAGAAGGCACTGGGAATATGCAAATCCTCTCCTCGTGACTCTTCCTCTGGTTTACCGCTGTCCTCCTTTCAGCTGCAATGGCCAAACTCCAGTTTTCCTTGAGCTCGCGGAGACTATTCACTTATCCCAGAAGGCACTGGGAATATGATAATCCTCTCCTCGTGACTCTTCCCCTGGTTTACCGCTATCCCCCTTTCAGCTGCAACGGCCAAACTCCAGTGTTCCTTGAGCTCACGGAGACTCTTCCCATATCCCAGAAGGCACTGGGAATATGCAAATCCTCTCCTCGTGACTCTTCCAGGAAAACCTATAAGCATAAACTTTTAACTTGAAGTTGTCCACTTCTTGGACAGCTTTTTTTTAATACCCCTTATTTGTCCCTCCGAAATAAAGATTATACTCGCCTCCACAACACTACACTAGAGACCCAGGGAGAGAATAGGCTTTATTATTTTATGGGGTCAAACATTTTGATCCAGAAAGAGTTGTCCTGGTAATGGGCAACCCCTTCAACTGCTACCTAACTTTACTACTTACACACAATTTGACATACATTAACAATATATCCTTTGCTTGAACAATATATGTAGCTTTATATAAACATTACTTTCAGGTTACATTGTGCATTATTTTCCATTGTATGTAAAATTTTTATGGTTTTGGAGACAACGGGAGAGTATCCTGTAGCTTAAAAAGTTGCTGTGATAGGGGGTCACTTTTGGAATCAGATGCCAAAAGTTATTAAAAAGCTAATATCAGATCTATCTCAATGAAAATTGCATTTCCCAGTCATATGTCTATGTGACTGATTCTGTGGCACCCTAGAGTCCGGTTGCCACACTGACATTGCCACACTGTCATGCCTGGAAGCAGGATGAGGTCCCCATGCGAGCTAATACACTGCATCCACCAAAAGGGGCAGAGCTTAAGGGAATGACAGTTGGTGAGATGAGTTAGTGCTGAGGCAAGGAGATTGTTCTGGAAAGACTCAGTTGGTCTGAGGAGAGGGAAGAGAGAGGAGCAGAGACAAGAGCTCTGGG
Source organism: Oophaga sylvatica (assembly GCA_033576555.1). Classification (NCBI taxonomy): domain Eukaryota; kingdom Metazoa; phylum Chordata; class Amphibia; order Anura; family Dendrobatidae; genus Oophaga; species Oophaga sylvatica. The sequence goes on along the minus strand of JARQOD010006541.1, from coordinate 17,254 downwards.
GAATTGCAGCTGCATCAGAATGATCCCAGAACGAAGCGCTGATAAAAAGGACGCCAGAGTCCTGGGCTGTGCGGGTGCTGTAAGCCCCGACAGCCGAATCTGGAGGGCAGGGGACTGCAAGCTCCTTGACCACACCGAACACCTGGAGGAACCGCAGCAGACCAAGAGCCCAGGGCTGCCAGTGAACAGACAGTGCCTGTGATAGGCCTCTTTCACACATCCGGCGGGCGCCTAAACGGCGCCCCCGGCATTTAGCCGCAGCGCCGCATGCGGTATTTTCTCTGAACACCGGATGTGCCGCATCTTGTTTTTCGCCGCATCCGGTTCACGAATGCGGCAAAAAAAACCGCATACGTCTCATCCGGTGTATCCGGTTGGCATACGTTGACGCCGTATTGCGCCGGATCCGGCTTTTAAGCACGCCCATTTTGGGGCCCTTTTTGGGGTTCCAAATATGATTGGCTACTGTAATCCTATATATAGACTGCTCCTACATCCCTTCTTTGACAGGTTGTAGAGGAGAAAGTGCAGTTTGGAGAGAAGAGCAAGTAGCAAGTGATTGGCGAACATGGAACCCATTATCGGCAATATCTTCAGGAATCTTGTTGATTTTACTGCGGAGATGAATCGATTGAGGTTTATCGTTCTGGAGAAGGAGCTAAAGTTTGAGGAGCAGCGGCGTCAGCGCCTGCGAAGTCGCCGCCGTATGTGGATCCACCCCATCACGTCACAGAGATTAACTCGTGGTGTCTATTCCACACTGAACATGGAGCTGCGACAAAATCCAGAGAAGTTTTTTGCCTATCTGCGGATGAATATAGAAAACTTTGATGATTTGCTGGAGCGTGTTGGAGACAAAATTAAAAAATCGGACACCTACTGTCGGTTCTCGATATCTCCGGCGGAGCGTCTCATGGTGACTATAAGGTAAGCTATATGTATTGGTTCTGTTTGCTTGAGCGCACTTGTAATTTTATCATTAATTGAACATCACAGGCCAACTAGGAAACCATATGAGTAGCCAAAATCTAGTTATAAAACAGTCTTTCTCCTAGATATTATTATTTTTGGTATCTCCAATAGTCGTAGCTGAGTTCTGGTATGTAATGCTGCGTTTCTGAAATAATTTGTATTTTCTAATTTGTTTTCAGATTTCTGGCAACTGGCGAAACTCTATCATCGCTCCATTTTCAGTATCGGATTGGAATCTCCACACTATCCGGCATAATAAAGTATACTTGTCGTGCTCTGTGGGATACTTTGGTTGGAGAATTTATTCCAGAGCCAACAACACAGCGGTGGCTTGAAATAGCGGACCAGTTTCTACTCATCTGCCAGTTCCCCAATTGCCTGGGGGCCGTTGATGGAAAGCACATCCGCATTCAAAAGCCAAAAGGAACTGGATCTGAATTCTTTAACTATAAGAAATATTTCTCTATCGTCCTGATGGCTATTGCAGATGCGCACTACAAGTTTATCGCGGTGGACATTGGGTCTTATGGACGGTCTAATGACTCACAAGTGTTTAAAATATCTGCTATGGGACGTAAATTGTATGGAAACAGTTTTCAGTTTCCCCCCCCTAGGCCACTGCCTCAAACCTCAGGCCCACCAATGCCATTCGTTTGTGTAGGTGATGAGGCATTCCAGCTGTCCCAACACCTATTGAAGCCGTATGCCAGCAGAGAATTGACACATACAAAACGGGTATTTAACTACCGCCTCACAAGAGCCAGACGGATGGTGGAGTGTGCCTTTGGCATTATGACAGCAAAATGGCGTGTCCTTTTGACTGCAATAAACTTGAAGACCGAGACTGTTGATGATGTAGTGAAAGCGTGCGTGGTCCTCCATAATTTTGTCCTAACCAAGGAACCAATTTCTCTGGAGGACCACAATCAAGAAACAACTTTGCACAACTACACCAACATTACCACTCGCAGTACAGTTGCAGTTTCTAGAATGAGGGACCAGTTTGCTCAATACTTTGTGTCACCGGAAGGTAGTGTTGACTGGCAGGATGACAGAGTGTGATAAATGTATTGTTTCTTTTAATAATTTTCTTTACCCACAATAAACCTTTAATAGTTTACTTGTCTACCTTCTTGTGTGTTTTCTACTATAACCTTCTTGCCACTGTTGTGTCCATGGCTGTCACCTTTTGTCCAAAAAAGTGTACATTGTAGGCCATGTTTCCCCAACTGCAGTCCTCAAGGCCCACCAACATGTCAAGTTTTTAGTCTTTACTTTGCATTGCTCAGGTGATAATTGCCTCACCTGTGCAATACAAAGGAAATACTGCAAACAATACCTGTTGTTAAGGGTATGCCACACTAAACAACATCGCTAACGGGATCGCTAAAAAACGTCACTATTTAGCGATCCCGTTAGCGATGTTGTTGTGTGCGGCATCTGTCAGCGACGAGGCCCTGCTGTGATCTCGCTCGTCGCTGACATCGTTCCGGACCCTATTTAGATCGTCGGCGCCCCGCAGGTAAGTATATATCGCTAAGTGTGGCACCTTTTCTTAGCGATTTAGCGGTACTTTTGTACCGCTAAAGTCGTTAAGAAGATCGCTAACGGCGATAGCGTCGTTAACTATATCGCTGAGTTAAGCCGCACTTAGCGATATAGAAACAATCCCGCTAGCGATCGCATTAGTATGCGTCGTTATCGTGATCGCTAGCGGGATTGTTTAGTGTGGCAGTACCTTTAGGCCTTGATGACTGGATTTGGTGACACATGGCCTACAATGTACCCTTTTTAGGACAAAAGGTGAAATTGTATTAACAAAAGTATTTCACCATTTGTCCTACAAAAAGTGTACATTATGTTTCCCCTACTCCAGTCCTCAAGGTCCACCAACATGTCAGTTTTCTGTCTTTCCTTTGTATTGCTCAGGTGATAATTGCCTCACCTGTGCAATACAAAGGAAATACTGAAAACATGATATGTTTTTGGTGGGCCTGGAGTAGGGGAAAACTGGGGTGTACACATTTTTATAAAAAAAAAAATACACTTTGCATACTACACAACCCGGGACATAACTTTGCCAAAAAGGTTACATTTATGAACCTTTTAGCCAAAGTTAGGTGTACCTGTATACCAAATTTAAAACTTAACATCCTATAAATAAAAGACAGACAAAAAATGTTAAACCAATGAACAATTTATTGAAAAAAATATTTTTTAATATAATTGTTATTAAAGTAGGCCTTGTGGGCCAATTCTTCAGATTTAAATAACCTTTATATTTTATTCAACTTTATTATTTTTTTTAGTAAACTTTATTTTTTAAATAAATTTATGAAAAAAAATGGTAACATTAACTACAGGTCAGTGTAGTGTGGGGTGGAAATACTGCTGGAGGGGCTGCGGGACACTTCGACCGTGGGAGTGTGGAGAGTGTGGAGGGACGAACGGGATGGTGGTGGGGAAGGAACAGGAAGAGGTGAAGGGGTGGAAAGACCAAAAGAATGGGAAGACAAGGCAGAACAGGTGGGTGGTGGTGGAGTGGAGGGTTGTGCATGAGGAACAGGTGACATAGTAGGTATTTGGAAGGGGAAGTAGATTGGTAGGTAGAAGTGTGGTAGGGGTAGGTGGCTGGTAGTGGGTAGGTTGTTGGTACTGGGGAGGTGGTTGGACCTGGGGAGGTGGTTGGTACTGGGTAGTGGTTGGACCTGGGGAGGTGGTTGGTACTGGGGAGGTGGTTGGTACTGGGGATGTGGTTGGTATTGAATAGGAGGGGGAGGAGGTATGGCAGGTGGAGGGGGGGGAAGATGGACGGCGGTGTAGGGGGGGGGGAAGGGGTGGTGGGAATGACTGGGGTGGATTGAGGATGGGAGACAACCTGCACTACAGCAGCGTGGCACGTGTGCATCACATACATCTGCTGGTCATAAGATAGCGGATCTATGCGCTCCGCAACCGACCTAAAAAAGCTGTAGTTCGGGGGTGCTCTTATCTCAGAACGCACAGTTTCCAGAAGTGTCTTGACCTCACCAACTAGTGTGGTTATCTGACGAAGGCCTGCGGAAACTTGTTCAGATAGCAACTTAAGGCAGTTCTGGAAAGATGCGTTCATGTGTAAGAACTCGGGCGCATAGTTCTTTTCCTGACCCTTCTGACGCTGCCGCCCAGTACCCGCAGCTGTACTAGAGGTGGCAGGATCAGAAGGGTGGGGTAAAGGGAAGGCTATATCCTGACCAGCAGATTCATGCATTGCAGGCGGCCACGCTGCTCCAGCGCTGGTGGAAGGGACAGCGGGATCGTGTGTGTGGGAAGGGTCAGATGTGGAGGGTTGGTCAAAGTGTCCCTCGGTGTCGGTCTCCTGAGGGATCGCTCTAGAAGGCTCCAACTCTGCGGGTGCCCGAGTGCTGCTCACCGTGCTGTGGAAGAAACAAAAACATAAAATTAATATACAGATGTGGAATGGCCCTGGGTGAAAAAAAAAAATATTACATTTGATGTTAATATTTACCTTCTGGTGACCATGGTTTCACGCAGGAACGCCAGAGCTTGTGCATATTTGTACTTACTCTGGCGTCCTGAAGAACCACTCGGGGCCCGCATTTCCTTATTGAATTCTTTCTTAAAGCGATCCCTCACAGACCGCCACCGCTTCATAATTCTCTCCCCTGAAACGAGAAAGCACACATTGGTTACTATACAACAACCACACTTTAGTCCTCGTGTCCCCCAGAGTTCATGTTTTCATTGTTTCCATAGTGTTTCACAAAAGGAAATCATGAAAACATGAAGCGTTGGTTACACAAGGACAGAATTTTTTTAAAAACACCTTTACAGTCAGCAACATGAACTATACTTACGGTATTTATTCTGGGACCTAGGATTGAGGTCCTCCCAGCGGTGCATCATTGCTGCTGCCACTTCCGTCCAGAGCCGTCGTGTCACAATTTGATCCGCATGCTGGCGGTCCGCCATGTTCCACAGCGGCTCCCTTTCTCGGACCAGGTCGATCATCAACTCCACGTCCAATCCCTCCTCCGTGTCCGAGTCGGGAGCACGCTGTGAAGCCTGTGAAATGAACGATGAAAAAAAAAATATATATATATATATCAGATACATGGTTTTAGTTTGTAAAAATTATACATGTTACAATGGGAATATTAATGCACAAAACATTTGTAGATAACACGTTTTTTAAAAAGCATAAATTATATAACATGGCAAAAAAAAAAATAATACTTACACGTTGAGAACCGCCGACAGTCTCACGACGACTCTGGGAGGCGCTGGGAGAAACCCTCTGGCTCCCAGATGCGAGAGACTAAAAAAATGAAAATAAAAATTAGGATATTGGCAGGTGTTGGCCGCTGTGTGAAGTATGCACTAAATGTTTTTCTATGTGTTGTGTGTACTGTGATGTTGTGTTTATGAGACTGATGCAGGATACTTACGAATTGTGAGCCCACTCCGGGTATCTCTCCACCCCGTCCTTCTTCCTCTGGGAGCTCCTCGTCATCTTCAGATTCCTGTTATTAAAATAACACAATCAAGACATATAGCCCACAGATGGATTGTGGATAGAAAAATTAAAAATACATATTTTTACCGCCAATTCCTGACGATGGGTAGGAGGGCTCCCAGAAGAAGATGTGTCCTGCTGTGGCGGCTCTGGCTCTGGCTGGGAGGGAGGAGATGGCGATGCCGGTGGTGCTGCCGCCGCCGCTTCAGCCGCTGCTTCCTCCGCCAACAACGCCATTGCTGCAGCTGCAGCAGCTGTTTGATGTTCTCTGCTGTGGAAGAAACAAAAAGGGACAGTCAATATATTTGTATATTTCTTGGCCCTGTCTGAAAGAAAAACAAGCATGTATTTTTATTGAAATGGGGGGGTGTAATGTTTACCTTCTTCTGGCTTCCCTCCTTGCCCGCCTCTCCTCCTGTTCTCTTCTATCTACAAGCGCCGCCTCCCCCTCTTGTTGACGTCTTCTACTGTAAAAGTAAAAAGGTACTGTAAATTTGAGAATCCTTGTCCATGGCTGAAATAAAAAACAAACATGTAATTTATAGCAAAATGTGTGCTGTAATACTTACTTTCTCATTGCTATCCTCCTAGCTTGGAGGTCCTCTGCTCCCCTCTGCTGAACTTGGGCTTCAGCCGCTGCCGCCCGGTGAAGTCTTCGGCTGTTGAATAACACAAAAACGGACAGTGAATATATGGGTATTCCTTTGCCCTGGCTGAAACACAAAAAACAAACATGTAAATTAGAGCAAAATGTGTGCTGTAATACTTACTTTCTGCTTGCTAGCCTCCTAGCTTGGAGTTCCTCTCCCCCCCTCTGCTCAACTTGCGCTTCAGCCGCCGCCGCCGCCGCTCGTTGAATTCTTCTGCTGTTAGGACACAAAAAGGGACAGTGAATATATGTGGATTCCTTGTCCCTGGCTGAAAGAGAAAAACAAACATTAAATTTTTAGGGACATGGGGGATGACATTTACTTTCTGCTGGCTTGCCTCCTTGCATCCAGGATCTCCTGCGCCCTTGGATCAGCAGCATCAATTCTTCTGCTGTGAAATTAACAGACCAAAAAAAATTTGTTGATATATTTTGATTGTCCCTGTTTTAAAATATAACATTCAAACAACGACATTATTCCGACCACATGCAATCATTTTTTATAGCCATCAACAGTACCAGGGTAAACCGTATCCCTGGCCAAAAAAAAAAATATATGATAATAAAAACATGGAAATTTCACATAAGAGCATAATTAGCTAAGGTCAGAGGCAGCCAAAAAAAATAACATTGCAACAAAAAGAAAAGTACATCAACATTTGTATACTAAACACAGGAAAATAATAGCAGCATGAGTAGATAAAACCGTGACAAGCCACAAAGAAAAAATATTGCAAACAAAAAAACATTAGCATAGTCAAACAATTCAACAGACCATGAGTAGATAAAACCATGACAGGCCACAAAGAAAAAATATTGCAAACAAAAAAACATTAGCATAGTCAAACAATTCAACAGACCATGAGTAGATAAAACCATGACAAGCCACAAAGAAAAAATATTGCAAACAAAAAAACATTAGCATAGTCAAACAATTCAACAGACCATGAGTAGATAAAACCATGACAAGCCAAAAAAAAAAAAAAAACCATTGGCAAAAAAAAAATGGAGAGAAACATTACCATAGTAAACACATGCACATTTCCGATAGTAGCATAAAAAACAACGACATAACTGGCCTAAAAAATTAATACTTTTTAAAAAAAAAAAAAAAAAAAACATTTTGATACACAAATACATCCACATTTCAGATTGTCGCAGGGAGACAAAGCACATCACTGCTAAAAAACAGTACCAGTAGATCTACATTATCAACATTCACAACAATAGCAGTGAATACACAATAAAGTTCCCAAACAAATGCATTTTAAACTCGGGGACCCACCCCATCATTGGCAATTTAATTTCATTAAATACCTGGGGAACCAATCCCCATCACAGAAAAAACATTAAATATATAATGTACCAGGCCACAAAAAATAAACATCAGCTCACACAACATTGGTGACATATGTATTTTACATTTTTGAATTTGGGGGTGGGTGGTTCATATTTACCGTCTGTTTTCCTGGCGCTCCATGGTACGGATCCTGGCTGTGAGTCCGGTGGCTGCGTCGGTGGCTCTCTGTGGCTCTCTGTGGCTCTCTGTGGCTCTCTGTGGCTCTCTGTGGCTCTCTGTGGCTCTCTGTGGTGTGTCTGATGTCCCACCCAATGTTTTTTTTATATGTTTGCTGAGGGGTGGTACTTCCTTGTATATGTTTGCTGTGGGCTGGTATATCAATTAACAAACCGGATGCGGCTACCGGATGCGGCGGACGCCGCGATGCGGCGCATTGCGGCGTCCATAGACTTTCATTGTAAAAAAGAACCGCATGCGCCGCATCCGGCGCATGCGGCTTTTTCGCCGCAGACAAAAAACGTTACATGCAACGTTTTTTCCAGACACCGTACGGTGACCAGACACCGCATCCGGCACCAACCGGACGCGCCGCAGTGACATGCGGCGCCATGCGGCGCTAATACAAGTCAATGGAAAAAAAAACCGCATGCGGCGCATACGGTTTTGTGATGCGGCGCTGCTAAAAAATGCCGGGGGCGCCGCAAGGGGAAAAACGGATGTGTGAAACCAGCCATAGGCTCACGCTGTTTGCCATACAGGTTAAAGCCAACACGCAGGAGAGGCTCGCAGCTTAGCTACAGGCAGCAGGGACCAGAAAAGAGAGCGCAGCAGAAAGGCCTTTAACCCCACCTGGCTGGGTGGATCCCCTGAATGCTTCCAGGCGAGCCGGACTCCTGCAACCATCTGTAGCTAGTACCACGGACTGCATCTTCATTTACCAAGAAGTAAAAGGTAAAGAAAACTGCACTTTTCTGTGTCCCTTGCTTATTCTCTGCACCTCAACATTCACCACCACCTGAACAGACTGTTATATCTGGCCTGGGGCCCCGCTCAACCCGTGGGGAGCAGTAACATCTCTGCTGCGTCACCATCCGCCCCAGTGGCCTGAACCGCAGCATCGGCCATATATAGCTGAGCACCACGTGTGGCGTCACAAACTAATTCCCCTACAAACTACCCCCACCATCATCTTTGACAATTTTATTGAATGCCCAGGGCCACGGACCAGGTCACTGCTGTCTTGACTAATCCCCTCTATAACTGTCCGACCCGGGCCCGAGTACCCCAGGCCCTAGGGGGCACTCCAATTCCCTTAGGATAGTGCTTTGAATGCAGTATATTTTTGTCAAAATGCTGCATTCTACATTACAAGCACAGTGGATTCGATATAGAGAAATCCTATTCCCATCATGCTTCTTTTTAACACTCTGTATACTCACCTTCGGTGCAGATTTCTGAGCCGCAATATGTTAAATTCTGTAGCAGAGACGCTAGTCTAATCTGCGTATTTTCCATGAATAGACTGTCATTAGATGTGGTAAATCCGCATAGTTCTAAAAGACAAGTGTGTATGTAGAAAGCATTCTTTTGGAAGCAGCGAAAATGTGCTGCTTCCAAAACACTGCTATTCCTGATCGTGGTCACGTACCCTTAAATTAGAGACTACAGATAAAATGGACCCATATCAAATATGTTAAAAAGAACTGGTTATATATGACAAGGCATTAAATATGACAAGGCTTTAAAAAATGCAGAATTTGACAATTAAAAAACTTCAACAGAAGTACAAAATTATGAATTTTTTTAACATAAAAAAATTCTCCCACAGAAGTAGTTGAAAAAGTGTATGATTGTGTGTAATCATGGAAACATACTGTATAAGCCTACATTGGAGCTTTATGAACAGTAGCAGACAATAATAGACAAATTGTAGTGTTCTTTTGTTTTTAAATTTATTGGAGAATTTATTGGGGCTTGTCTCCCCTTTTTTGTGCTGTGCATCTTGTCTGCATAGTTTTCTGCGGGCAGGTGAAAAACAGTCAGTTCTGGTTCCTGCTCTCTCTCCCCCACCTAATTTGAGGTCTGCTGAAACATAGTGGGGTGAACTAAAAGAGTTTTGATAAAAATAGTACTGAGAAAAACAGACTTACCAAACAACAAGCTTAAAACAGACTTGCCAAACAAATTTAAATAAAAAACTATAAATGCTGAGCCACACATTGACACCTCATGCATGGCCCATGGCCATTCTAAAATTTCTAATGTGGGTCAATTGATCAATCAACTATCTGTGTTACTATCCTTACATTTTTCTAACATTTGTGGTCTACGAAGCTGATACTTGTGCCACCTAAGTGTGGCTGAGCAAAAAAGTAGTTTGAGCTGTTGCATGAGGAATCAAGGCTCCCATCAAAGCAGTCTTACACCGCACCCTCACCCACCTTGTCTTAATTTAAGCTTCAATTCAAAGCTAGAAATACTGGCCCAGACCCTGATACCTCATGCATGGCCCATGGCTGACTGCTGCTGTGCCATTATCAAGTTTCTAATGTGGGTCAATTGATGTCTCTTTTTCTGTTGTCTGTCCCTAATCTTTGGAAATGTTTTGACTCCAAGTTGGGTCTCCTTCATGTGTGTTGCCTGAATTTGACAGGGCTCTCAGAGCACCAGGCCTATACCTGTCACTCATCCACCTGTTATTGATTATGCTATTTGCACTCTGGGTCAATTGATGCCATTTTTCCTGGTGTATGCCCCTAATTTGAGCAGTTTTGGAGCTTTTTGGCCCCCTTAAGGTGTTGACTATGTGTTTGGTTTTGCCTCCCATTGAATTCAATGTTGTTCAGGTATGTTTGATGAACTGTTCCATGAACATCGGGACATTCAGCGAACCGAACTGAACTTTGAAAGGTTTGCCCATCTCTAGTAATGAAATAATTTGTGACTAATACTAGAGGCTCCTCCTATTATAAAGCTACTGTTCTGTAACAATATGTGACTGATATCAGCTGCCCTTTTTATAAATGATTGATACTGTATTAAGATGTGACTGATATCATATCATCTGTTTATGTTTGGAACTCTGCAGTACTATAATAAGATCTGCCTGATATCAGCTGCTTCTCTTTGTAAATATGTGGTAATTAGAGTTGAGCGATACTTTCCGATATCCAAAAGTATCGGATCGGAATGGTATCGCCGATACACAAGAAATATCGGCGATACCCGATACCGATACCGGAAATCCAATGTAAGTCTATTGGAAAAAAATATCGGAATTAAAAAAAGCCCATTCTTGCCTTGTTGGTTAATTGTACATGAAGGAAAACAACAAAGAGTAATGTAGAATGTATTGGGGAGGTTGAGGAGACATTAAAGGCATAGATATTTAACCCAATCAAATGGAATAGCATTAATATTTTTTTTTGTAAAGATGTTCGCATTGACTAACAAATTGACAATGTTGTTAACCTTTTTTCTATTTTGGCAAATATGTATGTTTCACAACTTCCATGCTCTTCACCTTTTTAACTTTTGCCACACTTTCTCCTTCATAATCTTCAGCAGCATCATCTTTTTCATCAAATTATTCTTCATCTTCACCTTCTTTATCTTCTTCTTAAACTTATTGCTATTCATCTTTTTGTTAACATTACTCATATTGTTCTTATTAAACTATTATTCTTCTTCATATTCTACTTCATCTTCATCATATTCTTATTTGTGACAGAGATTCCTGTACTTGTAATCTGTAAAAGTATGAATTTTTCATCCTTGCGTTCTTGCTGTCACAAAAGATTTAAATTACAACAGTATTTGTCCGTGTTCAGTTTAGCCTGCAGCAGCAGGCATTTTCCAGGGGCACCACGAGGAGGAACGGACTCACCCCCATACACTGCTTAGTCTTCTTCTGCTTATAATTTAGAGCATATATTTTGCTCTTCATTTTGGTCTTATACTTCATGTTCTTATGCTTTTTCATCTTCTGCTTATAGTTCTTCTGTCTCTTGTTCTGTATCTTGTAGTTTGTCTTAACCTTCTTTGTCCTGTTGGTGATCTTCTTCTGGGTAATCTTTTATTTCTTCTTTGTGATGGTGTTCAGGCTGGTTGGCTTCATGCTCGTCGTCCTTGTGGTCGTCATCTTCTTCGGGGTGGTCATCAGGGTCGTCGTCTTCATTGTTGGAGATCCATAGTGATTACCCAACAAAACATTTAAAAAATATTCAATTTGTAAATGTAGCTGAAGGTACAAGAAGGCTGACTAACTTCCGAGAACCAGCTGACGTTACTGGAACCCGGACGGGTATCAGATGGTACAAGAGACAATGGAAGTAACGAGGACCAGCTGACTGTGCTGGAACCCGGAGGGGCAGCAGAAGGAAAAGAGCCAATGGCACAACCGAGGACCAGCTGACGTTACTGGGACACGGTTACTAAGCAGGAGGTACCTGTGCTCCAAAGCTCTACCAAGGACCAACAGACGTTGCTGGAACTCGGATACCGAGATGGAGGCACCTAGGCCAAAGGCACTGCGGAGAACCAGTTGACGGTACTGGAACCCGGACGGGTAGCAGAAGGCACCCATGAAAATGTAATTTGACAGGCCGCAAGCCGTCCGCAGTTACCGAATCACACAGTCCTACAGTCGGTGCTTGTCCTATTGTCACAACGGAAACAGCCTTTATTTACTTATCACACAGCACACATAGGAATCACCTAAACTGCAGGCACCATACAGTCGGCTAACCCGAAAGCAACACGACAGGACAACTTATTGTAGGCTAATTGACGTTGACACTGCCAGGAAACAGCTGTCGTGCTGTAACCAGGCTAGGCAGGAGTCAGTACCCCTGCCAATTACTTCCGAGCAACAACTGTCGGTGTTGGAGCCCAGGGATGAGAAGAGAACAGGGTGGAGGCAGCAGGACTTTTTGCCGTACACACAGCAGGGGAACAGCTGACATTACTGAACCCCAGTAACACAGGAGCAAGTGTTGACTGTGCTAACAGCACTTCCGAGCAACAACTGGCGGTGTTGGAGCCCAGGGTCAAGGAGGGTGTAGGCAGAGGCCTAGTATGACAACTTCATGGACACAGGATAAAAATAGATGGAAGCAGGCTAAGGCTGACTTTGACCTATGGGTAGATCGACGCGAGAGAACCAGTAATTTGAATTATAGAGCCGATCTATATCGTTATGGTAGCAAATCAGGGATACTATTAGCACGACTAGCGAAAGCAAATCACATTCCTCAACATATTACAGCGTTAATGAGTAAACATGGGATCATGAACGATCATGGTGATATTGAGGAAAGCCTTATATTTTAACATGATCGGAGAAATGAATGTAAAGGTGGCGAGAATTTGAAAAAATACACGCCACAGAAGGGTGACGAGTGAAATAGTTTAATCAGGATCACAGCAAAGTTAGAGAAGGAAGATGACGGGAGGAATCCTACAAGTTAGGGGTTTCCTTACAATTATTAACGAGTTTCGTTTTTTTGTTCTCTTGTTACTTTGACTTTTAGAATGTTTATTTTATGACCATATCGGCTGCGACCGAGATGTGTACCGCCTTATGTGGCCTTTTTGTTTTTGAAAATCCAAATAAAAAGGAACTTTAAAAAAAAAAAAAAAAAATTCCCTCTTCAACAATCTACAAGACAAACAAGCATCATGGGTGACGCTGCCTTTATTGAGGTACAGTATTAGATCGACATTGTCCATGAGTAACTATGCACTGTGATAGCTATATAGCATTATTAATTTAAATCTGTTGTGGTTGTTTCAACAGCACTTGCAGGTCTAACTACCTATTGTTTGTATGCATGATGCACTTTCTTGGTGTAATTATTTATTATTGCGCATTATTACCAGGTTTACATGATGGCCATTTCATATATGGTGTGTGAAGTTACAGTTGTCCTCAGTCTGTGTATTTTATTATGTCTGTCATTAATAAAACTCGTGAGGATGATGATGATGATGATGTTTATGATTCGTACATCTATTGACTGCATTATCTTACAGGTACAGATAACGTTCCTTAAGAAGCATTAATTGATAATTATGAAATGTATTTTTATGCATTAATTTAAAAAAGTAAACACTATGTTTTTATTTTTTGTTACCATTTCTACTAGCCATGTGCAGATATGCGCTGTGATGACAAATTAATATTTGTCCATATTTCTTATTAAAATTTTTCATTTTAGCCCTTGAAAACTTCAATCTTTCCTGTTTTAAGCATAACAATCAGGGTGACGGCTCTTCCCTATTTGGAGCATGTTCGACATGGGTTTTTCTGTGCATGTGTAGGGAACAGGAGACTTCTTGCCGCTGTGGTACACCAAAGGGGATCTTGCTGGATGGGAGAAATATTTCCTCTAGCAGACTGAAGTTTGCTCATGATTTTACATGATCACAAGGACCTGTGATAAGGTCATAGTAACGTGATCTGGTCAGCTCATGTGTACCTCACCTGAGGGTGTGGAGTAGGCCTATAAAACAAGGAGCTGTTGTAGTTGGTGTGTGGAAGGAAGGAGTTTGGCTGGAGTCAGCCTGGAAGATTGTTTTGTTACTGTGTGCCAGTGTGCACCAGGAAGCGAGTACCAGACCACCCGGAATGGGACCTGGCGGTCTCTGCTGACCTGCAGCCGCTTAGTTAAGCCCGTCCCAAGCAAGGGTGAGTCTGGCACCAGTGGTTCTCCAAACTGGGGTGATTTATGTTCTGTTTTTATTTTGTTATCTGGACTTTTTGTTGAACTCATGATTAAAACCACTGAAATTTGAAGTAAAAGGCGGTGTGTTTGCCTCATTACTGCGGCCCAGCCCTGCCTACCAGAGCGGATCCCTACAATTGGTGGCTTCAATGCGGGCAACGCAGTGAGGTCAGGCTGTTTTTTTCCTGCATGACAGTAAATGTCCTAGGTAAATAAAGTGACGCAAAACCCGGTGGATAACTGTCCCAAGATGGAGAACACAGTAAAAATGCTGGAGGAGGCCATGCGGCAGCAACAGCAGGCTATGCAGCAGCAGCAGGCTATACAGCAGCAGGCTATGGAGCAGCAGCAGGCTATACAGCAGCAGGCTATGGAGCAGGAGCAGGCTATACATCAGCAGGCTATGGAGCAGCAGCAGATATTTAATCGACAGCAACAGGAAACCAATAGTCTAGTGATGCAGCACATCACAGCGCCGCAGACAGCAGGAGCTGCCCGGGATGGCAGGATGTCCGGAAAGCGGTGCGTACAGCGATCCGAAAGATGGAGCAATCAGATGACGTCGAGGTGTACCTGGAGATGTTTGAAGGCGTGGCTAAAAGGGAGAGACTGCCCCGGTACCAGTGGGCCGAGATCGTGGCTCCGTTTTTTTAATTCAGGACCCGCAAAAGCCTCTAGGGACCTACCCCCCGAGCAACAGGAGGACTATGAGAGCGTCAAGGGTGAGATACTTGCACGTCTTGGGGTAAATGTTTTGGTCCGGGCACAGCGGGTACACCAGTGGAACTTTTCCCCTTCCGAGCCAGCTCGGTCACAGTATTATGACTTGATACACCTGATAGAAAAGTGGTTGCAGCCGGAGGTGTTGTCACCCCGCGCTATGCTGGATCGTATAGTGACTGATAAATTCTTGAGAAATTTGCCACACACCCTTCAAACATGGCTTGGACAGGCAGCCCCTACTGATGGTCTCCAAATGGTAGACCTCATTGAAAGATATGGGGCTACCAAGGAGATACAGGGAGAGACTACCCGGAAGGTACCAAGTAAATTCCACAAACCTTCACCCACAGCTCGTCAAGCAGAGACTCGGGGGGCCGCCCAGGACGGGTTGGGGAACGAAAGGGGCCCCATAATCTGTTGGCGGTGCCAACAACCAGGACTTGTGAGAGCTGTTTGCCCCCACCTGACAGAGCCCATGGACAACAACTTTGGCTACTATCAGTCTCACTATGCAGAACACATGTGTGCAGTGGTCAAACCAGAGGTACACAATATGAACCATTTGTGTAAAGTGCAGGTGGAGGGTAACCCTGCTGTGGCTCTAGTGGACTCAGGGAGTCTCGTGAGTGACCCTAATACGAGCCAGCCACGTCCAAATCAGCGAGTATACTGCTGTGAAAATGGGTGTGTTGTGTATACATGGTGACTTAAAACATTATCCTACCACCCTGGTGATGATAAACACGCCAGCGGGGAGGAGGTGACACGAGGTGGGGGTGGTGGTTAATTAGCATTAATAATGGGGAGAGATTTTCCGTTATTTTCTGTGCTTTGGCCTGTAATTACCCCTCCCACAGAACAGTCGTCGGCACCAGTGGCAAACAGGTTGCATTCTCCAGAAATCGGGCATGAACCTGGTGGCCCAGAGGAGGATGTACTGGCGGTAGGAGTACCTTTGCCTTCGGTGGAGGAAAACCCCTCTCCTATAGAAGTGTTAGGTGGGGAGATGGAAGATTTGCCACCGGGACCAGAATTGTCTTACTTAAATGTGGCAGGTGACAATTTTGGTACGGCGCAACTACGGGACCCTACGTTGACTCGAGCCCGGGAAAATGTACTGGTTGTCAATGGGGAACCCAACACCCCAGGGCAGCTAAAGTATTTCCCCGATTTGAGCTGAACCAAGATTTGCTGTATGGGTTGAAAAAATACATGGGGAAATTGTCGAGCAATTGCTGGTACCGCAGTCATATCGGTGGTTGGTAATGGACTTAGCGCATGCGCATGTACTAGGGGGACATTTGGGACCAAAGAAAACCCTAGACAGAATTCTACAATGGTTTTACTGGCTATGGGTCTATGAAGAAGTTAAACGGTATTGTTACTCTTGTCCGTGTGCTAGGTAACCAGTCCGCAGCCTCATTTTCAGAGTCCCTTGGTGCCATTACTAATTATAGAGGTACCGTTTGAGAGAATAGCCAATGGATCTGGTGTGGACGGTTAATAAATCAGCAAGGGTCATCAACACATCTCGTAGTTCTAGATTACGCTACCAGGTATCCTGAGGCTATTCCCTGCGACACACCTCGGCAAAACTGATCGCAAAAGAACTCATGGGTATGTTCTCTCGGGTGGGAATCCCTCAAGAAATCCCTCAGATCAGGTGACCCCCTTTATGTCAAAAATCATGAAGGAACTCTGCCACGTGTTAAACAGTTGCGCACATCGGTCTATCATCCCCAAACAGACGGTTTAGTAGAAAGGTTCAATAAAACCCTGAAGAATATGTTGAAAAAAAAAGTCTCTAAAGATGCTAAGGACTGGGATCTCTTGTTGCCATACCTGATGTTTGCAGTGCGGGAGGTGCCCCAGGCATCTACGGGGTTCTCGCCCTTTGAACTATTATATGGCAGACATCCCCGTGGCTTACTCGATATAGCTAAAGAGGCCTGGGAAAACCATACAACTCCCCACAAAAGTGTGATAGAACATGTGGCCAAAATGCAAGAGAGAATGGAGACAGTCCTACCATTAGTCCGAGAACATATGGAATCAGCACAAAGGTCACAGAGGCAGGTCTATAACCGGGAGGCACGGGTAAGGTCCTTTAACCCTGGGGATCGGGTGTTGGTACTTGTGCCTACAGTGGATAGTAAGTTCCTTGCAAGGTGGCAGGGACCCTGCGACATTATAGAGAAGGTGTTACCAGAAAACTATAAAGTACACCAACCAGGGCGGAAAGCCAGAACACGTATACCATGTGAATCTGCTCAAAATATTGGAAAGACAGAGACCTGCTTGGTGAGGATTGTCCACGGCCTGCATTTCCAGTACAGATGGCTTCCTTGCCTCAGGAGAAGGCAAGAGAA